>JALIZH010011388.1:0-24318 GCA_030522465.1 Rhipicephalus appendiculatus
ACCCCCTCCATCCGAATTTCGGGGGGAGGCCTAGCCCGCCCCCCTCCCCCCCTCCTGGCTACGGGCCTGATTCTACCATGTATGTTAGCAACAATCGTACTTGCCGTGGCTGGTTTTGTTTATGTGTAGTAATGTTGCAACTTCCGAGTGTGCCCGATTGTGGTCTGCAGTATTTGTAAATAAGAATAAATGAATAAATAAATAAATAAATAAATAAATATCCCCAAGACGGATAACAATGTTTCGCGTTGATTACTCTGGCGTTCTTACCCTAAAATAGGAAAAGGGCAAAGTGGAAAATATTTCTGGAAATTAGTCCCCCCAACTGCAACGTTGCTTTCATTCTTAGTATAGATAAATTAGTAATATTTCCAAGTCATTTTCTTCGCTTACTGGAATACATAGAATACAGGTTAAATGACAACCCATAAGAACATCCAACTCTTATCCAAGCACGGGCTCCTTTCCTCCCTGCACTGAGTACAGCATGTATGGATGGATGGATGGATGCTATGAGCGTCCCCTTTATAACGGGGCGGTGACATGTCTGCCACCAGGCTCGAAAAAAAACTTTCTTTTTATGTTGGCCTAATACCTTATCTACATTGATTAAATCTATGTTATTATAGCAAAGAAAAATATAAATTCACGGTCCATCTCTCTGCCTCTTAAGGCAGAATGACCTTATTTTTCCCCATTCTTCATTTTTGTCCTGTATCTCTACGTTTCTGCCACCAATACTCTAACCGTCCCTTACTTATTTCTATCGCGGACGTGTTCAGCTTTCCATTGTTGTCCCTAAAACCCAAGGCTTCATGTAGACTCGTCCCCACACGTATATCTGGGTGGATATCGCCACATTCAATCAGTACATGTTCCATCGTTTCCTTAGTTCCCCCACAGCATGTACATTGTTCTTCTTTGTTACAGAATCTCGCTTTATAGCTACGCGTTCTAAGGCAACCCGACCTTGCTTCAAACAGTAAAGCGCTTCCCCTTGAATTATCATAAAACCTCTCCCTCCTTATTTCGTTTTTTCACTTTCGGTAGTTACTGAGAGCCGGTTTCTTTTCCATCGCTGTCATCCAATAAGTCCTCTCCGCCTCTCTGACTTTTCGCTTAATGCTCTTCGTTGCCATGTCGCCCACACTGCTAGCCGTATATTTACTGGTGAGCCTCCTAGTTCTTTTTCTCCACTGCGTGTCGACGCTTTTTCTATACAAATACCTGAAAACCTTCCCTGCCCATCTACTCTCCTTCATTTTCCTCAGCCTCTCTTCAAATCTAATTTTGCTCTGAGCTTCCCTCACTTCAAAACCTGTCCATCCCATATCACCCTTTACAGCCTCATTTGTCGTCTTCCCGTGAGCGCCCAACGCGAGGCGTCCCACAGTGCTTTGATTTACATCCATTCCTGATTGCACCTCTGACTTCATGCACACCACTGAGTTCCCAAATGTAAGCCCTGGAACCATCACACCCTTCAACAGCCCTCGAAGCACCTCGTACCTATTGTATCCCCATGACGCTCTCTGCTTCATGATTGCAGCATTCCTCTTTCCCTTTGTTACCGATGCTTTTTCTTGTACCTCCATATATCTATCCCCCTGATTTACCCACACTCCGAGGTACTTGTACTCGCTTACCCTCGGTATTTCTTGGCCCTATATTAAGACCGCATGGTCTTCGTGATCATTGAATACCATCAATCCACATTTTGTTGCACTAAAACCTAGTCCTAGAGCCTCGCCTTCCCTTCCGCATATATCTGCCAGCCGCTGTATATCAGCTTGACTGTCCGCAAATAAGACAATATCGTCAGCATAAAATAAACCTGGAAGCTTCCGCTCAACCATCGCGCCTGCCTGTTTGTGTGACAGATTAAATCCAATGTTGCTACCTTCTAGCGTTTTTTCCATCCTCACCATGAACAGCATGAATAACAGCGGGGACAAAGGACATCCCTGTCTCAGCCCCTTGCTAATGTCAACGCTGTCATTGCTGCTTATTCCTTCCCATTCTACAAAAACTGTATTTTCTCGGCATATTTCTCTCAAAAGCTGTATACAGTCGTCACCTATGCCCACTTATTCAATATATCCCACAAAATTTCCTGATTAACGTTGTCATATGCCCCGGTGATATCTAGATAAGCTACGTATAAGGGCCTGTTTGCTATTTTGGATATTTCTATACACTGTGTAAGAACAAACAGGTTATCGTCTAACCGCCTGTCGATTCGGAATCCATTCTGGAGTTCTCCCAAAATATCATTTTGCTCTACCCACGTTTCGATTTTTAATTTTACTGCCTGCATCGCCAACCGGTATAGCACCGATGTAATGCTTAGCGGTCTATACGAGCGAATGTTATCCTTTTCTCCCCTGCCTTTATAGATTAAGTTCATTCTACTTTTTCGCCAACTGTCTGGTATTTCCCTCTCCTGTAAGCACTTTTCTACGGCTTTCAGCAGTGCTTCTTTAGTGCTATGTCCTAGTTCGTTAATGAGGTTGACGGGAACCCCATCTAAGCCCGGAGTAGTGCGCTAAGGAATTTTTCCTTCGGCCTTCTTCCAATTGAAATTCTCAAGTACTACATCTTCCTCGGTTGTACTCTTCTGCATACTTTTACTCACCGGGGAACAGCACTATGGCTAGCGCCATCTAGCGTGCGATCATCGAGGATACTTTGTGTGAGCGCACCGGAGATGTCGCCGACGCGGAACAGAGGGCGCGCGAGATAGCCATGCTCAAAGCCTGATTGATGGCGTGGCACCTCGGAATACGCGAGCTCTGAAGGACTCCTTGAAGTTTCCCGTGAGCGATGTCGGCGAAAGGCGTTTGCGAATGACGGGTGGTCATGAAAATGCCGTATCCAGGTCGCTCGAGGAAAACACCAAAGTTTAAGCTTTATTCACCGGCCTAGTCGTAAGAGATTGCAGGTTTCCCATTCGTTCCATTATAGGGGTGGGGGAGGGGGCAATTTCACCTTCGCCTGCCCCCCTTCTTGTTAGTCGATTCCGAAAGAACCGAACTCTGCAATGAATGCAGAAATGAGAATGAAGCAATGACGGGCTTCTCACAAAGGCCAATTATGGTTGTCAGGCTGTTCAGAATAGATGTGGGAAGTGAGCAGTTTCTTGAATGCAACATGAGGACTCCTGGGTCATCACTATCGACAATAAACTAGGGAACCATAACCCTGGACATTCAAAAAAAGAAAAACGCAGCAAAGGTCCAATCATAGAGTTTGTTACTGTAATACCTACAGCGGAATCTGGCACTGGTGTCTATGCGGGCTCCTTCAGCGGCGCTTGAGCCACCATGGGAATGATGGGAAGTACAGGCGTCGCATCTGCTTCGGATGGCTTTCGTTCTTGAGATTCGCGACGCTTGTTTGCCGAGTGTAAAACAAAGTGATATGAAGTTACTTCCAACTGAAGATTGCTTCATTCTTTCGTACGTAAACGTTATTGCAAAAAGCTTGCGTGACCGTGAGATGGAGGTCAAACCTTGAAAATTCAACAACCGGTGTATGCATTGCACTGTAATTGTGTTCCAGATTTGGCATCACGATATAATGAATTATTTTTTACAACACCTAAAACAAACACGGCTGTCTGTCCCTTAAAAGTACGCATTACCTGTTTATGGAAATAACATTACTGTATCGAGTGAGAAACACTTAACGTGTCATCTGCTGCGATGCCAGGTGCGTCTGTCCAAACGGCCTGCCCCCAACGCATCTCTCGTTTTCTTGTGAAGTCGAGTCAGAGGAGCGTGACTTCGCCGTCGTTTTGCAGTCAACTTGAAATAGTTTTGACAAGACGCGCTTACCAAAGCTTGAGCTCTATGCAATTTCCTGCACTGCCATGGGACGCTACATCTACGAGCAACGGTGAGTGCACGACGTTTTCATAAAACTGTCAAATACAACCTGTAAAACTGCAATGTCGCAGCAAACCAAGAGACCTTGCGGCGTTCAGCCTCTTTGAACATCAAAGACACTACTTGTGTGCTTTGTAACGCACCTCCCCACCCACGCTGCGCGAAGAACGAAACTGCAGGAAAATATTTGTAGACTGGTCGCTAGCTAAAGATATCCAATAGAAAGCATGTACTTTTCATCATTCCCATGGCGGCTCAACAATCGTAGCGCAAATTTCCACTTAAGGTTGTTGTATGAAACTCTATGGATCCGTCTGAGTAAATGTATGAGGCACATTTGGCGCCCCCCTTCAAATTATTAGGGACAGCGGCCGCCTCCTTGCCCCCCCTAACGCGCACACCTATGGGCCTAATCTGATAAGAGGAATACCAGCAAGAGCCTAAAGAGAAGATGACTAAAGACTCCTTGTTTGCAGGAGTAATCTTAGTAGGATTTGTACTTTGTGTGCAGAAAGTATGATCACTAAATTATGAATTTCGCCCAGGAAACACTTGTCGACCTGAAATTGACGTCAAATGGTACAAACGTTCTCACGGTTTTTACGTCTGCACTAAGCACTCATGACGGCATTCGCCGGATTACGCTGCAAACGCATGTTTTCTTACTTTTTGGGATGACTCATTGCCCTAAGCACGCCCAGTGCAGATATTTTGAGGACATTCTGTACACCTTAAAAACAAGATGCAATGCCTTTTCATGTATATGCCGCAGATACGTAAAAAAAGATAAAATGCGCATGGCAAACGATGGAGCAGCTCTTGATTACAGTAATCTTTCATGCATGTTCACTTATTTATGCCTCACAATTTATCTTCACCATTCTGTGCATGCGAAGAATGCACTAGTTCGAGCATTCGTGCGCAATTACCGTGTCGAGGTCGGCAATGAATGGGTCTCCGCAGTTTCAAGCAGTGGCGTAGCTCAGTGGTAGAGTGCTGGGCTGCCACGCAGAGGACCCGGGTTCGATTGCCATTCTGTCATAGGTGTTTTTTTATTTAGTTTTCTTTCTTATTTCGTGCGATATTGGTTACGGACACTGGCGGCGGCGGCGGTGGACAACTACGGCGCAAAAACGACCCTTGTTGTGATCTGATAACAGCTTTCGCTGTAAAACAAGCACAGCAGCAGCAGCAGGTATGTCTCTCTCTTTTTAATGTTTAAACTGAAAGAAAGCGCACACCACCGATTTAGATAAGAAAGAAACTGACGCTCCAACGAATGTTTGCGCATATCAAACAGTGGATATGATACGTTCATTATGTATTTATTTTTATATTTATTTATTGGTACTGGAACCCCTACCGGGGTTTCAGCAGGGTGGAATACAGTACATGAAAGAAAATACAATATAATGACAATCAAAATATATGTACATGCAAAGATTACAGTAAAAAAACACTAGAAAAACAAATTCAGGTTCAGTCGTTAAACAAAGCATTTATGAAATGCGCGAATGAAATAGAGAAAAAGGCAACATAGATATAATAGGCATAGTCACTATGAAAATAACCAATAATGTTTGTGTCATGAACAAGGGATGAATATGCTGACAAAGAATGTGCTTGAATGATGTAGCTACTAAGGTTATTTCAGTATCTGACTGTTCGCGGAAAAAAAGAATTCTTGAAAGAAATGTGGGAACGAAAATGTGTTTGCGCGTCGAATAACCAAAAGAAAATGAAATTAACTAGCTAACGTCGACGTTATAGTGCCCCTTAACTGATTGATATAATAATTTTAGACGTGATGAGCGGTTTCTTTGGCATAAATGGGTTAGCTTAGCGCCAGCTTGTAGTTCAGTCACTAAGTTGCGTCGAAAATCCTTATAAATGAACTGTATAGCTCTCTTCTGGACATTTTATATATGCCGAACCAGTCGATGGCGCACGACAATGCCGCGGAGTGCGTTGTGTCAGATGGTGTTTGTGCGAGTACGCAATTGTTCAGATCCGGTGTTCCTTCACAACCGGATGTTCACTAAGAGTTTCTTTAACTTTCTTTGGACATTTTCCTCCTGGTTGCAAATGTCAGCATGCTTACCATGACGTCATCCCAGCGACGTCAGCACTGTCCTCTGTACATAAAATTGAAGTCCTGGAGCCGACTTTTCAAATTCTTTTTGCGTGTCTTCATGGTAGTTACGCAGCTCTTTCTTTATTCATGCTGCAGGTAATGTAAATGTATGTTCTCAACCATCGCTGAAATACAATAACTGCCAAAGATAATATGTTACGTAAACAATGCATCAAATCATGTCTTTAACGCAAATAATTTGCCGCCTTGTTGTATTGTTTTACTTTTTTGTTTTGTTTAAAAATATCACTCAGTGGCTACTGCAAGCACAGTTCTTAAGTGCCCATTACGCCTTAATTATTCCTTTTGCGATTCAGCGAAGGGTCCACAACGCGTCCGTAGTGCAACACGCGAACCTACGTTGCTGTTCACTTCGTTGATGGTTCTGCTGCTGCTGATCATTAAATATGTCTGAGTGCTTTGTAATAGGTGGGCCTTTAACACACCCACCCGTTGCTCAATTCACATGCTTTGACGCCTGGCGCCATCTAAGCTTCTGCCACGCAATATTAGATGCGTTAAGGAGACTCCTCCCGTTGCATAACATCCATAAAGTGTTTAGTTTTTTTTTAAAGCAGTTTCAACAAATATTGTCGCTCTGAGGTAGAACAACTGCTTGCTACGCAGACGGCCTGAATTCGATCCTCATTCGGACCCGGAAATTTGTACTATTTCTTTTGTTTGCATCTTTCTCGATGTTTCGGCCACGGAGGAGATGATTTTTCGCTCACAACCAACGTTTTTAGATTAACTCAGTTGGCAAAGAGCGCGGCCTTCCAGTGGCGCGGAGCGTCGCTCCGCCATCGCCAACCAGGCGGGGGGCGCTACGGTCGCGTTAGGATTGGTCTCGGCGAGTCGTCTGCTACTGCACGACTTCCACGGGGCCGACAAGCGACTACTGGTTAGGTCGATGTGGTAGTTGCTCTCATTTGACTTGGCTTGAGTGAAACGCGCGTTTTAGTTATATCCCAGCGTTATAAAAAGATGCAAACAGCGCGTAAGACAGGGCGTGAAAAAAAGTAATAAAAGACAAGGCAAACACTGCACAGTGCGCTTACCTTAATTTCGTTTCCCGTTAGAACGGGCATCTATTTTTCGCCAGTATATGCGCAAATCGTCTTAGGATCACGTAATGCTCAGTCATATTTCAACCTCATCTCATCACATAATACGCGGGCTGCTAAAAAGCCTACCAAATCAAACACCAGCAAGGAACCCAGGAAAAAAAGAAAGAAAACGTCTTGTCATTTTCATTCGATTTCACAGCCCACCCAGAGAACGTAACGTAGATTTTGGAGACCTCATAACATATGTCACCCAAATGGCAAATCCGAGGGACAAAGGGGTCGTTCTCGGGGACTTCAATGCGCCTCATACGGGATGGGGGTACCCCAAAGACTCCTCTAAAGGGCAGAACCTGCTTGAGGCTACCGAAAACAATAACCTATGGCTCGCCACGCTCTTAGACAAACCAACTCGCACCGGAAATAGTGTAACTAGAGACACATTTCCAGACCTTACTTTTACGAATGACCTAGACCAGATAACATGGACTAATTTTGATGAAAACTTAGGCAGCGATCACAACATAATTGGTCTGTCCTTAAATTCACCTAAAATAAGACGACCACTTGGAACGGCAACTATGACGGACTGGACCGCTTTCAGAGAGAAACAAGGAAACCCGGAGTACATAACAAACGCAGCTGATTGGGCAAACTTTATTCGAAACATTCATGAGAAGACTACCCGTAAAATAACCACAACGACAAACGTACCTGCCATAGACCCTCACTTGCTAAGGTTGCGGTAAGTTAGACGCAGTTTAGCTAAGCGATGGAAAACGCAAAGACATAACAGGAAACTAAAGATACGAATTGCAGAGCTTACCCAGAAAGCCAATGAATATGCTCGAACTCTGGATAACAATAACTGGTTTCAATTCTGTGCGTCCCTTCAGGGTACCTTGCACACGAAGAAAACGTGGGCAATATTATGCAGTATGTTAGATCCGACTAATACACGGACAGCCACGAACAAAATTCTCCGACAAATAGAGAACGAATTTGAGGGAACCGACGAAAATTTACTCGCTCAGTTAAAAGAAATTTATCTAAGCTCCGGGGAGGGCCCATTCGAAGACAAGGCATGTCTCAACTACGATGGCCCAGCCAACCAAGAACTCGACAGCCCCATAACGGTAGCCGAAGTCCACGCAGCTGCGCAGTCTTTGAAAAAGAACACAGCCCCTGGCAGAGATAAAATCACGAATGCAATGATTCGCAACCTGAGCAATGAAACTCTATCCCAGCTTACAGACTTCTTCAACGCAAAAGTATGGGACAATGGAGAGGTACCACGCGAATGGAAAGAAGCGGAAATCGTATTAATACCAAAACCTGGAAAGCTCAAGAATCTACGGAACCTTAGACCCATCTCTCTGACATCGTGCATGGGCAAACTATTCGAAAAAGTAATTCAAACACGATTGAGTTCTTACATTGAGACGCACCGGCTCTTTCCCAATTCAATGTTTGGCTTTAGACCGCACGTGGCAGCACAGGATGTCTTCCTGCTACTAAAGGAAGAAGCGCTCAATCCACCTAACGGGAGCACCGACAGGTTTATCGTAGCCTTAGACATCAAAAAAGCTTTAGACTCCATATCTCACGAAACAATACTTGAGGAGTTACGCAACATTGGATGTGGAGAAAAAACGAAGAAAAACTACATAACCTCTTTTCTAACGAACCGAACGGCTACAATTGGCACCAGCTCCACCCGATCTACATTAACGCCAATACCCAACCGCGGAACCCCGCACGGCTCGATTTTATCCCCTCTGCTTTTTAATGTTGGGATGCGCAAGCTTGCCCTATTGTTAGAGGAGGAACCTGAGCTAGGTAAAGCAATATACGCGGACGACATAACGTTATGGGCTTCCAAAGGCTCCATTGGCGAAAAACAAGATATCCTTCAGAACGCAATCGACAAGGTCGAAGGATTTTCCATAAATGCAGGCATGCGATGCGCACCAGAAAAATCAGAATTCATCAGGTTAAAAGCCAAATATTCTAGAAACGCAGAACGCTCCCAAATACACCTCAAAATTCATGGCCAACCTATCAGAGAGGTTCAAAAGCTAAGAATCCTCGGCCTGTGGATACAAAACAACGGCAGAGTAGATTACACAATTGAAACACTCAGGAAAACGACGACAAATGTAGCACGCATGATACATGGGGTCACGCGGAACAGACAAAGCTTCAGAGAAGAGGAAACTCTGCGCCTTGTACAGGCTTTTGTCATAAGCAGAATAACCTACAGTCTACTCTTCCAAAAATTAACCAATACTGAAACCGCAAAAATTGATGCGATCATAAGAACAGCGTAGAAAGTTGCGATTGGACTGCCCACCAATGCCAGTACCGAAAAATTTGAGGCGCTAGAACTCTCTAATACCTACGAGGAACTCGCGTCCGCTGTGCTGATATCCCAAAAGGAAAGATTAAATTCTACGGAGCAAGGCAGAGCTCTACTCAAGCAGGTTGGCTACCCCTTAAGACCTCAACACGCCGGAGAAGAGACATACCTATTACCTACCAACATTAGGGCCCAAATCATGGCATCCCCCATCCCCAAGAATATGAGCGCTAAGTACCACCCTGGCAGACGGCAAGCCAGAGCTAGAACACTACAAAAGCTGTACGGTAATAACCCAACCGTCGTCTACACTGACGCCTGCAGACTGGACGGCAATCGTTACACCATTGTTGCAACAAGCGGAGTTACAACTGTAGCAGCATCGATAAGAACCCCATCAGTCAGTACGGCCGAAACGGCGGCGGTTGCTATGGCGATAAGATGCGCAGAACAAAGGGGAGACTCGGCCCTTGTGATTACCGACTCTCAATCCACTTGCCGTATGTTTCAGGCCGGGGCAATTCCAAGGACTGCAATGAGAATCCTAGGGAAACAACTCCTAAATCCACATGCAATACTCTGGTGTCCTGCGCACGCGGGACTTGAGGGCAACGAAAGGGCCGACCGGCTTGCTCGCGAAATGAGCATCCGAGCACCGGTCGCAACCCTCGAGGAAACCCCAACAACTCCACGCGACATCCTCGAAAACCAAAGAGGAGAACGACAGAAATACAGCCATCCCCATCCGGATCTTACCGGAGAACAAGCGCGAGATTGGCGTCGAGTACAAACAAACACGTACCCTCACTTACAAAGAAACCACCACATAAATCCCACAATATACGCGCGCAGCTGTCCGTGGTGTGGAGAACGGCCAACTCTCGCCCACATTACGTGGGAATGCGAATCGCGGCCCCAAAACATCAATTCTCCCCTTTTGGGGACAACATTTCGAACGAGGCAGTGGGAGGCGTGGCTTGCTAGCAAGGATCGCGAGAGCCAGCTGGCTCTGCTCGACCAAGCCCAGCGAGCCGCAAAGGCCAGTGGAGCCCTGGACTGAGGACCCCACCCATTTGCCCAGTACCCCTTTTTGCAAATAAAACGTTTTTTTCATCATCATCATGAAACAGAATGCAGCAGGTGCATTATTTGCAGCGTTGTATTCACGTGGTGTGTGCGCGAGTATTCGAAAATTTCGATATTCAAATGGAACACCGCTTTCTTCGATTCTATCATCGAATCGAAAAGCCGTAAATATTTCAAAATATCAACTGCACCGAAGTGAGGATGAAATTGGCACAAATGTAGGATAGCTTTCATCCCTGTTTGCTTATTAGAGGCATGAAAGGTGAGAGCTCATGTAGGAAGGCAAGCTACTTCGAATTCGCTTTGCGAGCGCAGACTTTATTAGCTATACAATGAGCATTCACGCTTTATGAACAATTATGTGGATCCAAAGCATCCACTTATTCCCTCCAGATGGTTTCCTCGCTGAACTCCTGCCGTGAAAGTGCTCTAATTTTCAAAACTTGCTCTCAGTCACTGACCAAAAGAAAAATTATCATTCCAGTGTGCTCCGCCATACGCCTACAAATGATGTGTACCTAGAATATATATGTGCCCTTTACAATACGCATCGACGTTCTTTTATCTGTATATGAGTATAGGCGAAACCTAAATTCGTCCATTCCATGCGCACAAAAACCTCTAGCACGCATGTTGCACAGAAATTGGGCAAGCTCCTCTGCTAAGCCACGGTTCAGTAAGAATTAAAAAAGGGAACACATGGGCGGAAAGCACCAGTAATTATTTTTGTAGAGACGTAACTAGTAATTCAGAAAGACTTTAGCGAACCGTGGCGATTAGCCCAGCAATGAACATCGGGCCGTTCGTTCTGGTTAGCTCTCTGTACGGAATGCTTGGCCGGTGATTTTAGTTAACTAGATAAAATTATTGATTAAATCACACTGTCCCGTAAATACAGTTCTTTTCCGCACACAGCGCGTTGATTGTTGGCGTGCCATTCTAAAGCATTCCACCAGCGATTATGTCGTGTCAACACCCGCAAACACTCCCTTTTTTCCGTCCGATATCTCCCACTGGAAGAATTTATCTAACGATACTATGTGTTGCAATACGACTGACGCTCATCGACCTCATTCAGTGTACTGAATTTTCACGGTGAATTTTCGGCAATGTAGATACTTCCATGTATTCATGTAACCTCTCCTGCACGGGCCGTATAAAGAACCAGCAGCATACTGAAACAAAAAAGAAAAAAAATGAATACCTTTCTATTTGACATCGTCCTAACAGACCTTCCTAGGATTACTTCTCTTGTAATATCCCGTTTTGATACGTTTGAGTATAATAAATAAATAAATAAACACTGAGGTTATGAATACGAGGACGAGAACATCAATTTATAATCGTTCTACGAACAGCTGTTTCATATTCGTGACATATTGCAGTGTCCTAGGTGCTCGGCTGCTGACCCGAATGTCACGGTCCTCTAGCAATCGATGGATGTGCTAGAGGACCGTCTGTGCGATGTCACTGCACGGTAAACACCCGACGGCCTAAATTTCCGGAGGCAATACATAATCATATCGATCGTGGTTTTGGCATGTAATAACTCCGAATATTATTTGCATCACTGGTGTCATTGCGAACGGGACAACCGACACTTGTCTCATCAAAGTCCAACAGCGCTTCAGGAAGTGTCCGGACCCGGTTCCTTTGCAGCTTAACTGAAAACTTGGTTTCATTGTCTCTATACATACAGAAAAGCGCCCATGAAGAAGTGTCGCGGGACGGGGCTTGGCACTGCCGAAGCAAACCCTGAACAACAGCTCGGCACGCTGCACCTAGGCATGTCGAGAATCCGCGCTGACATTTCGCGGTATCTGTAGAAATACGTGTACACGATCACTGCTCGCACGTCTATAGAACGCGTGAGACCTCAGAATGCATGCGTGATTAACGCGCGAGCACCAACAACGCAGCAAAAACACGGGGCTGAGGCAACCGTCACCCTTCGTAATGCATCGCACCCGGAGGTCCGTTCGATTCGCCTGCGCAATCTGAACCGGTTCATGGCGGTGCACGAGAAGTTCAGAAATTTTGCAGCGCGAGTTATTGGTGCAGGCACAACGCGACACCAGAAACGGATGACGAGGTACCGATACGGTGCAGGCCTTATTTTTGTTCGCTTAATTTATTTATTTATTTATTTATTTATTTATTTATTTATTTATTTATTTGAAATTCCTTACAGGCCTGTTGGGCATTGTGTAAGGGGGGCTCTAAAAAAAAACATCAATCAGTACGAAAATAACAAAAGGTATCAAACACCAGAAATAAACGATATACATCACACAGAAAAATTTGGAGAATTCATACATAATAAGAACATAATGCAAATAAAAACTAAATAAATACATGATAAATACATAATATTAACACAATATACACAGATTTTGCCTTTTGGTGGACGACCTCAGTGAAAATGTGCAATTAGTTGGTGATGGAATGTGTCGGGGTTGGACAATGAAGCTATGTTGTCGGGCAGGTTATTCCATAATGTAATGGCGCGTGGAAGTGCTGATGAATTGAATGTTAATGTGCGACCATATATGCGTGAAAAACTCAAATTATTGTGCAATCTTCTGGATGTTCGGGATGGGACATCAAGATGAAATGAACATGACCTGTCAGAGTGAACATACTTGTGGAATAATGTTAGTAGGGCTTTACACCGTCTACCTAACACTGACAGGTGGCAAACCGCACATGTGGACAGTTTATGAGTCGCAAACACCTTGGCAAAACACACCACGTTAGTAGACGTGGGTACGACGCCTACGCCTGAATGTTGCGTCGTCTGCTCAGCTGCTAGTGCGCACGCGCACGGTTGCACGAGGCCGGCACCGTCAGCATAGGAGGTGCAGGAAAATCGTGAACCAGCGCTGCACCTGTCCTGCACCTCTTGAAAGGAATGACGTGGTTCAGAGGTCGCCATTGCTGCACCGCTGAAACGAATGGGAAAGTGCAGCCCCTCGTCAACTGGTTCAGGTGGTGCAGACGAATCGAACGGACCTCCGATCTCAACGCTACGCCAGCGCCACCTGTCGCCACGGCGACAAAACGTGGCCGCCTCTCAAAGCTAGTTTGCTAACTGAAAATAATCTAGAAACGCTGCTCACAACCAACGACGCGTCACCGACGCTGACACCGACGCCGACGCCGGACTTTCTGCGAAAAGAGCTGTTTAACGTTCTCGCGGTAAAAGGGCCAGAGTTACGCGCGCAGTCCCTTGTTTTCTTAGGGCACGGCACGGTTGAGGCATGCACCCAGAACCGAAGCGAGGTTAGCAATTGAGGAGGCGATGCGCACGGGACCCAATTCCTCTATCGCGTTCTAGTTTTGAAGGCTAAACCTCAAGGGTCCTCCAAGTTTTTTGGCTGTATCTGTCTTTCTTTGTCCTTGTTCTTTTTTCCCCCTCTCTCGCTTTTCCGCTTGCTTCCTTTTTTATTGTTGTCTTTTAGCTGCCAAGTACCTTAGGGGCTAGGCTTGGCGGCGCCTCCTATCATCACGGTGGGTCATCTTGTCACGGTCCATCAGAAAAACGCCACAATCGGTAAAACGAGTATGCGCTGCAATGGATAAATCCGACTACTCGCCACCTGTCCACTAAAAATGAAGCAGGCGACAGTTAGCCCAACAAACAGGCAACGATGTTAGAGGAGCAGAAACACCTTTCGCTACGTGCGGTAGGGCACTGCAACCGGGCATCTAGGGAAGAAGAAGCACATCAGAGTAAGCTGCATTCCGACGCAGTTTTCTAACTACGGTAGTGGAGCGGCAACAACCTTCCCTGCATGCCCGGTTTGGAGCTTGGCATCACTAGTGCCTCATTAAAGAAATACCTCTCAGAACACTCGATGCTTCGCAGCTCCCCAGGTTTCACGTTAGTGAAGCTGAAACACTGTTCCCTACATACTTCACGGCTCTTTAAGTTTTTTTTTTTGTATCCCGACGGAGCTAAATATAGTTTTTCCATACCATACCATACCATCCCGCGCCAAAAAAATAAAAATAAAATCACCGCACTTGTGGGAGCGAAGCAGGAGATAAATGCGACGACGACGATGCAGAAGAGGAGGAAGAGAGCGCGTGCGGGTTCATGATGAGGATCATTTATGTTTCCTACAGGCAAACTACGGTGAGCTGAAACAGCTCCGCTGTTAAAATGTATAGTAGAACTGAGAGGCGGGCGAGTTGGAACTTATCCATCGTTGGGTAGCGCACAAATTGACACAAGACAAAGAGAAGAAGCGCTTGTCCTGTCCTCTTCTTCTCTTTGTCTTGCGTCAATTTGTGCGCTACCCAACGATGGCCGTGAAAAGAGCTGTAAGCTGAATTTGGCAATTATCAACAAATGTAGGGCTTGAGAGGACTCACAAAGGAAGTGACTTTTGTAATGCCTATGGCGACACATTATATGAATGGAGACCTGCATAAGCACAGGTACTTTCTTTCAAGTTATCACTTGAACTTTTATTGTGTCGTATTTAACAGCACCTAATCAGCAAGTTACCAAACTCCTGCACTATTCATGATGACGGTAAAGCAAAAAGGCCACCGCTTAGATACGATACAGTGGCAACTGTGCGGTACTGCTTCTCATGTTGCTGCGAGAGGCGAAGAGGATCTGTTAAGCAAACCTTTTAAAGATGAAGATGCCCTTGAGACGTTTTATGAAAAGCTGGCAGCTGACGCCACCATATAAATGCGGCTGGTGTACCATTTGTATTTTATCGTGACTTTTCTGGTGTGAACGTGCTAAGAAGTAAGACATAGAAGATAATACACTGGTGTATTCTCAAAGCTGTATCGATTTTCTGGCCTTGGCGGCACGTGAACTGGAGCAGCTACACTACATATACTGGAGAGTCTATACTGAGCGAGAAAGTAGCATTGTCACAGCTGGGTAGAGTGGAAATAAAAGTTCATGGAGCTTTGCTTGAATAGCTTCATCTTCAGTAAGCACACATCTTTGATGTTGTGTTATTGGTTCAAAGCTACCATGCGGAAATTTCTAGCATACTATATGAAATGACCCTTATCGTGTGAATATTTACAGCTTTTGAATAAAAATATGACCTTGTCCTATTGAACTCACTCCTTCAATCTAACAGCTTCTGTGAAAAAATCTGAATATTTCCCTCAGAGTTCTCATATGTTTTTGTCTATTGTATCCAAAAAGTGTTAATATCAAGCAAACATGTCAATACTGTCCTCTTATACACATTGCTCATTGCGCTACATTGCTCAGACAGTCAGACATTTCCAGCGAAGCCCACTGCCTGGTAAATAATTGTTGACACATGCCATTTGGCAGTGCATATTGTTTGGAACTATTCAAAAATGCCGTTTCTGTGTCACCTTATCACTTTCAATCCGAAACATTTCCTTGCAACATGTTAAGACAGTCGTCTGTTGCGATTAAGTAACTCAGTGAAAAATAATTTCTTGTACTCGCTCACGGGTGAAATGGGCGTATATTTCTCATTTATTGACGAATATGTCCACAGGCATCATTGGCCAGCAAAAGCTGCCTTTCCTTGGTGTTGATAATAATGCATGATTGCCATATGATTCTAAGACACCTGACGTCAAGAACTGTTTAGTTAATTGGTCCGAATACATGCTTTGTGCTTTTAATAACCATATTTTATAATATATAGTTTTAGGACAAACCTTCTACTGCTTTGAATGTGAGGATGTTAAAATATTTCATTAAAATGGCAAAGATATATTCAAAATGTTGGATTCTTGTCACTAATCCCGCAAATGGGAAGGCGATCGCCGGGCAGATTCCAAGGGCTGACGTATCGGCCTCCTGAAACGCACCACGAAAGCGCCAGCGAGCGCCAGTTGTGGTCCAAAGACTGAGTCAGAGCCAAGTGTTGAAAACACAAACAAATATTCTTAGCTAAGGCAGTACAATCATTACATACATATGTACCTACACGCACACTCGGCCAGTTAGTTCACTATATAATTCAGATAATGTTTAGGGGAACGAGAACAATCAAACCAATCGCGCTGCAAATGCAATCTCATGCATTACAAAATCTTCAGAACAGTTAAGGTCCTGAAATATTCACCAATCATGTCCCAGTCTCCAAATTCTTGAAATGTGTGCCGAATGCTTCTCTTTGAGAACGCACCCTCGGAGACTTCAGCGCTGGTTCTTGTTGTTTCCTCCATCGTCGGCCCATTACAGGACTCTGGCCACTTCTTCACTGACTGCCTGACTCTCCGTCATCGCCCGCTTATATTAGGCTGCGCTCCAGTTCAATATTCCACTCGACTCACGTGTGCGTAGCACAGCGAAAGCCAGGCAACTGGCTAGATCCTTCTGGCTAGGTTCTACTGCGCAGACGGACGTGCGCCAGGGGCAGCCGCGTTGGCTTCTCGAATTTTCTCGATGTTGCCTGGTGTTCGCTTTCACGGCGGGCGTTGTTTGTGGAGGAGGTGAGGCAGTGTGCGCTTTGGAGAAGCGACCGTTGTTGGTGCCTTGAATCGCGGCGCGTGGTCGGTTGGCGCCGCCTGTTTTGACGTGCTTTTGAGGGTGGTTCCAACGCTTGTGTGTGACAGTTCTTCACAAGAAGGCGCTCGACAGTGGTTTACTGGGCATTCTCATGATGCTCCGGCGTACCTGACGAGAACCCTTTCGTATGTCTTATATTTGATATCCTGTTTGAGCTTTGTTTGTAGTTCACAATTTTCTGCTCAGTATTTCTTTTGGCATGTCTCGAACCTTGTCACTCATCAGAGATCTCTGAAGAAGAGATTTAATCGAAGAAGCCTGATTTTGTCCAGCTGCTCTCATGGTCCTTCGAGATCCAGCAACATTTAAAACTGAAATTAACAAAATAGTCTTCCGTGTCAGTAAGTGTTCAGTTTCGTCTGGTTGTGTGATTTGCTTAACTCTTATTAACAAGGCTCAAACTACGATTCTTCAAGCAGTAAGTGCATGCTTAAGTTATCAGCTGACATTTTCTAATTCATGTAGGAAAGCAGTCACATTAGAAAACCACATTTGTACCCGATGCAGAGCGGCGGCAGGCATTTGAAATATCCTGAACACATGCTAAAAAGAGTCCTGAAGACTTTCATGAGGATTAGCGGAGGCCGGACACTAGGATTTTGTATGGATAATTTCAGGATCATGTCAGAACGCCCTGAGGACAACAAAATGTACTCGCAAGGGCATCCCCGGGAGGTCCTCAGGAGGTTCTTTTTTTTTGTCTTCGATCAGGTCCATTATCCAAAGCAGAATTCTGCAGCGCTTTATGAAAAGCACAGAGCACAAGCTTGTTACACCTCTTCGTCTCGCCTTAACCCTTTATATCGCAGCGTCCACATATGTAGACAAAACATGTTAGCAAGGTGTGATTAAGCAAGCGAAATCATTGCCTGAAACATCGATATGAAACGTTGGCATTTCTTCAAAGTTTCATAAACACATCTTCATGTGACAACTGCTGTGAACAAGCAGTGGTGATTGTGCGCAGAAAAATGGCATTTTCCTCACATCGCCCGTCGAGGTGTATGTCTGCATTCTTTTCACGATTATCTCCGTCAACGCCTAGTGTACTGCACCCTGTCTGGCACCCCGAAAATCATCGGCAGCACCTGTTTACAAGCGCATTGGCCACTTTGAGTTTCTCCACTGAAGATTTAATGCAATGTGCCCTTAGTTTCGAGCATCACTGTCATGCATCAGCGAAGACTGAAAGCATATTCGCTCTATGTAGAGTCGACATATATGCACATCCAGTGACTCGTGAAGGCCTCACGTAATACCTACTCAACTAGTGATTTGCTTTCCTTGCATGTATTTCTTCCTCTTCTGCCCACACGTTATTCCTCTTTTTGTGGCCACATCGTGCCCTTCGGTGGCGGGCTAGCAGACGCAGGTGCGTATCGGTATTTCTTTTCTGTCTTGCTTTGTCACTATTATTTTTAATATTATTATTATCATTATTATTACTATTATTGCTGTTATTATTATTATTATTATTATTATTATTATTATTATTATTATTGCCGTTTTTCTTGTTGTTATTGTCATTATACGCCACTTATGCTCCACATATATTAGTTCATGCATTGGGGTTGACATTCCGCGCCATGAGACGTACGGTGATTTAATGCGGGTCCGTTGAACAACAGCCAAATGTCTAGACAACAATCCTCTCGAAAATTGTGCGGCTATGTTGTCGATCGTAGTGCGAAATATATTTTCGTGCCAATAAATATTGCAATATGAATGTTTCTGTTGGTGCTACGTTATGCACTGTTCCTACTGCTCTGTAGTTTAACTTGCTTTATCTTGTGTATTTTTCATCTTTTGCAATGTGGCCAATACTCTTCGTGGGTATGAGCCATGATTTGAGACTAGAATGAAAACATGCATGACAGGGGTGATAATCCGGTACGCGGTTCCGGTGGCAGCCGGTGACGCTGGTATTTTGCAGCGTGATATTGCTAATCCCGATAACTATGCTTGCCGTTGGTGACGCCGGTTCCTGGGGTTCTTGGCGACAGGAAGCACCCACTTGGACAACGGACAAGGTAAGATAAGTTGCAAGCATGGTCGTAAGAAGCTATACTAGGAAATAGGGCTTCACTAACAGGAAGTCCAGCTTGAAATATGTGATAGTAACCGGTTTAGAGTCATCCAGCCAATATTATAGCTGATCAAAGCTCTGGCGCTATGCATTGTATTCATCACGCAATTTTTTCACGTAAAACTCCGGAATTAACCTCTTTTCTACATGTGTGGGCTCTAATGTACTCAATAGAGCTGATATTCAAACCAGCTTGCCATTCGATTGATATCTAATCAGCACTAGTTTCTTCATGGTAATCGTTGTTTAATTATTCACTTCACTACATGTAACTTTATTACAGGTTCACCATCCCCCATCCCTTATGTAATGCCCTGTTAAGGGCCCTCATCGGGTCAACATATTATGATTATTATAATTAACACTTTATGTGCGCCGAAATTCCGGCTTAAGTAAGCCGCTCTGTGCCAGTTTTCGTATTTTCTTGCATTTACCGTATAAACGATTATGCCTGCATACATGAATCTTTGTGGTTCGCAATGCCCATGAACTATAGGTGGCGCGCTGTAGGATTCAAGATGGCGCCCAGACGAGGGTCAACCCGTTTGTTAGCATAGGAACAGATAGGACGTGCGGACGTACGGCCCGCGCCACTTTCAACGGATGAAGTCACGAGCTGCACTGAAATGGATATGAGGCAGAAATACTTTCCTAAACCATGAAAGCTCTCCACGTAATTATTTGCCGCGATGTGAAAGGTTATATTTTAGCTGCGTTGCCGTGCATAAGCGATGTTTTGCGAAATCATGCGCGTTCCGCAGAAACCTTAATGAACCAGAATTGACGTATGAACTGAACGGCCACCCCGAGGTAGTATGTACGGAGCCTGCGCCTGACGGATTTGCCGCTGTAGTAGGCCGCTAGCGAGCAGCGCCATCGCTGCTGCACGGGACCGAATGTTTAACATGGTGATGGTTTGCAAACATACGCTGTCATCATTACATGCACATTCAGGAACGCGGAGTTGCTTCTTGAACGAAACACAAGGATTTAACATCCCATTCAGTAGCGCTTGTGCCAGAGCCATGGTCAGACTCTAGCCGTGCGCAACTCACTGCACTCGGATGTTGCACGTTCGATCAGCACGATCGAAACATGAATATCGAAAAGAATACGCACGTATGCTTTCCGCAACGACGAATTCTTCGACATTGAGAAAATCCGTCCAACTATGCCGTTCGGAAGGTACCGGTGAAGTACAGAAGTTAGCCGAGAGGCGTGAATTGTGGCCGTGACTGCACGTTTCATCGCTCTAACCATTTCGCTTCGCTGGTCGAGCTCGATCGTGTTGGCGTCATGCGGCGCTCCATAAGTATCACAATAATTGCGCTACAGGCAATACACAAGAAAAACTATGCTTTTATTTTGATCTCGCTCAAGGATATTACCACGCGTGTTTCTTATTCTCGCGTTTGCTGTATTCGCTTTTCGCCCACAAAGACTGTCAGCAACGCTCGGCGCAGACCACGCCTTAGTGTTCGAGAACCTTCGCGATTATAGTAGATCGTCTTGTTAAGATTGCACGCCGGACGCGAACCGACCAGCTTATTCTAGAGCTTGCACGACCAACAGTGATAAGGCTAGAAAGTTCGACGCGCGCTGTATAAAAGACGGTGCGTCCCAACGATGACCAGTCGATCGACGGCCGACGCTCTGTTCGCCGCTATCAGTGTGCAGCCTGTATTACTTGCTGTAACTTGAGTTCCCGTTTTGAGGCCACAAGTTCGGCCTAATAATGTGTTTCGCCTTGAAGACGTCGACTGCTCCCTTCGTCAACGTCACGACCACGTGACAATATTGTACATTAGATACAATCAAAGGGACTTACGAGCGTGAAGAAACTAACACACGAGGGGACATGAGTTGCAACTCGCTCCTCGCGATTTAGCGGCTGATCGTTAATTGTCGCTGTCACTCTCGGTGCTTTCACAGCTTTCTACGTCCAGTGAAAAATCCTCGTCGTCAAGACGGTTTCTTTCAACATCACTGCTGAAAGCAAGCTGAAGAATTTTCTCCGCCCAACAACTTCGAACACCACGCGTTGTATCGAGCGTCTTGTAAGAGCGTCTGCACACGGCGGTGGACACAAAGCTGGTTTATTGATTACAAAAGGAATGCTTTCGTTCAGAGTTGCCAGGCGTTGATCTTTTGATTGCGTGAAGTGTTGTCCTCTCGACTGCCCGTTCAATCCTCCTTTCTTTGAAGGCGAAACACACAAAATGCACTGAAAACACAGAAAACACTGCACGCCAGTCGGTAACAGTCGGCTTTCTTAGGCTGTTTCACTCTGCTGGAATCAGTGAGTGTAGGCCAGGCGAAACGGTGGTCTTTGGGGTCTGGTGGATCGTCGGCATAAATCCTCGGTGTTCCGTGAGCGTGATGGGTCGGCTGGCATTCGGTCCTGTGTAGCCTGCGGAGGTTCTGGCCCCTGCGGTATGACTGCGCTTGTAGATGAAACAGAGGTGTCGTCGCTGTCGTCGGCGTTGTAACGGGAGAGTCGACAGAACGCTTCTGGCGTTTTGCGGAGGTGCTGTCTATTTCGACGGAACACCCGGCCATCTCTTGTCAGAACGGTGTGCGACCTTGGCGCGACGAGATCTTGGACTTGAGCCTTTATTTCCCCATCTACCATTGTTGAGAACGCGTACGACGTCTCCCTTCTGTATTAGAGCTAGTGATCTTCTTGTGGTCGTGGCTTGAACGTGTTTTCGCACGGACGTTGGGGGTGACATTGAGAAATCTGGAAGAAGTGTTCTGAGGTTTCGTCCCATCAGCAGTTCTGCTGGCGACCGGCCATCCTCAACGGGGCACACCTTGTAGTTCAGAAGGCCCAAATAGAAATCATCTTTACTACTCTCCGTCTTGTCCAGAATCCGCTTGACCACTTGCACGCCCTTCTCGGCGAGTCTATTGGATCTGGGAAAATGCGGACTTGAAATTGTATGCTTTAAGGCATATCGAGCCGCAAAACCTTTAAACTCTTTTGACGCAAACTGATGGCTGCCATCACTGCAAACTTCTAGTGGTAACCCGTGTCTTGCAAAGATCTCACGTAGTTTCTGAATGACGGCTGTTGCTGAGGTCTCCTTTAGATGTTCGACTTCAGGAAAATTAAAGTAGGCGTCATAGACAACCAAACAATTATTGCCAGCATGTTGAAAAAGATCTGCACCAATAATAGCCCACGGACAAGTCAGGGATGGTGCGCTGGAGAAGGGGCTCGTCAGGTTGCCGATAAGGAAACTTCTTGCAGACGTAACACCTGTCAATAAGATGGGCAACATCTGTTGCCATTCCTGGCCAGTACATCAATTTTCGCGCCCTCGCTTTGCATTTCCCTAAACCTAGATGCCCTTGGTGCACTTGTTGCAGCATCTCCGTGCACGTGGTTGCAGGTAACACCACTTTGGTTCCCTTTAGAAGTATTCCGTTGACTACAGGAAGGTCTGCTGTGGAAGGGCTTTAGCTGAACCTTTACAGGAATTGAGGCTGCAAGCTCGAGATCACATCTTGCAGCGTTGCATCACTGGCCGTTGCTGCATGCAGACGGGAAAGGGTGGCTGGGCAGACACTTGCAGTAAGGACGCCCACAGCATGAACGTCAACATCTGTTGTGCCCTTGTCTGGAAGTTCCTGTGATGGGATTCTTAGACAAGGTATCAGCAATAACTAATTTGCTGCCTGGAACGTACTGCAAATCAAATTCATATTTCAGCAGCCGAAAGAGCAGGCGCTGCAGACATGGTGGCGTGTCACCTATTTCTTTCTTTCACATCGGCAATAATGGGTTGTGATCAGTTTTGATTGCAATATGTCTGCCAATGACATATTCATTAAACTATTCACAGCCAAATGTTATGCCCAACGCCTCTTTTTCTATCTGAGCGTACCTTCGCTCGGTTTCTGCGAGTGCTCGCGACGCGTATCCTACGGGATGCCAGTCACGTCCATGCTGTTTGAAAAGGACAGCTCCAAGTGCAAACGCTGACGCGGCCGTCGACAATTTTGTGGTGAAGCTCGGAATTAAAAACAGCCAGGACTGGCACTTTTCTCAGCATCAACTTGAGATGCTCTCATTCACTCTCGTGAACTTGCGTCCACTCGAAAACCTAATAAACAGTTTCATCTCGGACACGTCGCCTGCTGCCTTCGTCGACGTCACACCCACGTAACAATATCATTCCTTATCAGGCTGCGCAAGGCCTCAGTGTGGGCTGAAAACAGCGCCAAGTACTTCCCTAAATAGTTCACAGCTCCAAGGAAACGCGGAACGTCTTTCTTAGTCGTTGGCGCAGCTTGGTTTATTAAGGCAAAAGCCTTTAATGTCTCATGCTGACGTCCATCCGTCCATCCGCCCGTCCGTGTCCATCCGTCCGTCCATCCACCCGTGTCCGTCCGTCCTACCATCCGTCCGTGTCCGTCCGTCCTCCCATCCGTGTACATCCGTCCGTCCGTCCTACCATCCGTCCGTGTCTGTCCGTCCGTTGCCGTCCGTCCGTCTGCGTCTGTCCGTCCGTCCGTCCGTGTGTGCCTCTGTGCGTCCGTCCGCTCGCGTGCGTCCGCCCGTCCGTCCGTCCGTGTCCGTCGGTCCGTCCGTCCGTCTGTGTGTCCGTCTGTCCGATGTCCGTCCGTGTGCACCCGTCCATCTCCGTCCGTCCGTGTCCATCCGTCCGTGCGTCCATCCGACAAACAAGAAGACCTGATCCACAAGCTTCTCTCCTTCCCGCGTCCCACACCACCACAGCGCATGCGCGCGTCCCCCCCCTCTCTCTCCTCTCCTACGCTCACCCCCCTTTCTCTCCTCTAGGAATCCTCTACTCTACGGAGCGTCCCACAGCCCGACAGCGGATGCGCGTCCCCTCCCCTATCTCTCCGCTCTTACGGTCACCCCCCTTTCTCTACTCTAGGAATCGTCTACTTCTGCGGAGCGGCGCTCGCGTCCCACAGCGCATGCGCGTCCTCTCTCCTACGTTCAGCCCCACTTTATCTGCTGTAGGAATCCTCTACTCTATGGAGCGGCGCCCGTGTCCGACATCCCCTACAGCGCATGCGCGTCCTCTCCCCCTCTCTACTACGCTCACCCGCTTTCTCTAGTCTAGTAATCCTCTACTCTACGGAGCGGCTCCCGCGTTCCCACAGCGCATGCGCGTCCCCTCTCTCCTCTCCTACG
>JALIZH010011389.1:0-22073 GCA_030522465.1 Rhipicephalus appendiculatus
AATGGAAAGCATGTACTTTTCATCATTCCCATGGCGGCTCAACAATCGTAGCGCAAATTTCCACTTAAGGTTGTTGTATGAAACTCTATGGATCCGTCTGAGTAAATGTATGAGGCACATTTGGCGCCCCCCTTCAAATTATTAGGGACAGCGGCCGCCTCCTTGCCCCCCTAACGCGCACACGTATGGGCCTAATCTCATAAGAGGAATACCAGCAAGAGCCTAAAGAGAAGATGACTAAAGATTCCTTGTTTGCAGGAGTAATCTTAGTATGATTTGTACTTTGTGTGCAGAAAATATGATCACTAAATTATGAATTTCGCCCAGGAAACACTTGTCGACCTGAAATTGACGTCAAATGGTACAAACGTTCTCACTGTTTTTACGTCTGCACTAAGCACTCATGACGGCATTCGCCGGATTACGCTGCAAACGCATGTTTTCTTACTTTTTGGGATGACTCATTGCCCTAAGCACGCCCAGTGCAGATATTTTGAGGACATTCTGTACACCTTAAAAACAAGATGCATTGCCTTTTCATGTATATGCCGCAGATACGTAAAAAAAGATAAAATGCGCATGGCAAACGATGGAGCAGCTCTTGATTACAGTAATCTTTCATGCATGTTCACTTATTTATGCCTCACAATTTATCTTCACCATTCTGTGCATGCGAAGAATGCACTAGTTCGAGAATTCGTGCGCAATTACCGTGTCGAGGTCGGCAATGAATGGGTCTCCGCAGTTTCAAGCAGTGGCGTATCTCAGTGGTAGAGTGCTGGGCTGCCACGCAGAGGACCCGGGTTCGATTGCCATTCTGTCATAGGTGTTTTTTTATTTAGTTTTCTTTCTTATTTCGTGCGATATTGGTTACGGACACTGGCGGCGGCGGCGGTGGACAACTACGGTGCAAAAACGACCCTTGTTGTGATCTCATAACAGCTTTCGCTGTAAAACAAGCACAGCAGCAGCAGCAGGTATGTCTCTCTCTTTTTAATGTTTAAACTGAAAGAAAGCGCACACCACCGATTTAGATAAGAAAGAAACTGACGCTCCAACGAATGTTTGCGCATATCAAACAGTGCATATGGTACGTTCATTATGTATTTATTTTTATATTTATTTATTGGTACTGGAACCCCTACCGGGGTTTCAGCAGGGTGGAATACAGTACATGAAAGAAAATACATTATAATGACAATCAAAATATATGTACATGCAAATATTACAGTCAAAAAACACTAGAAAAACAAATTCAGGTTCAGTCGTTAAACAAAGCATTTATGAAATGTGCGAATGAAATAGAGAAAAAGGCAACACAGATATAATACGCATAGTCACTATGAAAATAACCAATAATGTTTGTGTCATGAACAAGGGATGAATATGCTGACAAAGAATGTGCTTCAATGATGTAGCTACTAAGGTTATTTCAGTATCTGACTGTTCGCGGAAAAAAAGAATTCTCGAAAGAAATGTGGGAACGAAAAGGTGTTGGCGCGTCGAATAACCAAAAGAAAATGAAATTAACTCGCTAACGTCGACGTTATAGTGCCCCTTAACTGATTGATATAAGAATTTTAGACGTGATGAGCGGTTTCTTTGGCATAAATGGGTTAGCTTAGCGCCAGCTTGTAGTTCAGTCACTAAGCTGCGTCGAAAATCGTTATAAATGAACTGTATGGCTCTCTTCTGGACATTTTCTATATGCCGAACCAGACGATGGCGCACGACAATGCCGCGGAGTGCGTTGTGTCATATGGTGTTTGTGCGAGTACGCAATTGTTCATATCCGGTGTTCCTTCACAACCGGATGTTCACTAAGAGTTTCTTTAACTTGCTTTGGACATTTTCTTCCTGGTTGCAAATGTCAGCATGCTTACCATGGCATGATCCCAGCGACGTCAGCACTGTCCTCTGTACACAAAATTGAAGTCCTGGAGCCGACTTTTTAAAATTTTTTGCGCGTCTTCATGGTAGTTACGCAGCTCTTTCTTTATTCATGCTGCAGGCAATGTAAAAGTATGTTCTCAACCATCGCTGACATATGCCAAAGAAAATCTGTTACGTAAACAATGCATTAAATCATGTGTTTAATGCAAGTATTTTGCCGCCTTGTTGTATTGTTTTACTTTTTTGTTTTGTTTAAAAATATCACTCAGTGGCTACTGCAAGCACAGTTCTTAAGTGCCCATTACGCCTTAATTATTCCTTTTGCGAATCAGCGAAGGGTCCACAACGCGTCCGTAGTGCAACACGCGAACCTACGTTGCTGTTCACTTCGTTGATGGTTCTGCTGCTGCTGATCATTAAATATGTCTGAGTGCTTTGTAATAGGTGGGCCCTTAACACACCCACCCGTTGCTCAATTCACATGCTTTGACGCCTGGCGCCATCTAAGCTTCTGCCACGCAATATTAGATGCGTTAAGGAGACTCCTCCCGTAGCATAACATCCATAAAGTGTTTAGCTTTTTTTAAAAGCAGTTTCAACAACTATTGTCGCTCTGAGGTAGAACAACTGCTTGCTACGCAGACGGCCTGAATTCGATCCTCATTCGGACCCGGAAATTTTTCCTTTTTTATTTGTTTGCATCGTTCTCGATGTTTCGGTCACGGAGGAGATTTTTCGCTCACAACCAACGACGCGTCACCGACGCTGACACCGACGCTGACACCGACGCCGACGCCGGAATTTCTGCGAAAAGAGCTGTTTAACGTTCTCACGGTAAAAGGGCCAGAGTTACGCGCGCAGTCCCTCGTTTTCTTAGGGCTGTAAGGAGTGGGGTCTGGCGGGTCTCGTTAAGGTAGCTGGCTCCCGCCGTCATCCATTCCAGTGAGGAGAGACGCGTTCTTACAAGAAGGAACGTAGGTTTATTTACATGATGGAAGGATGAGTGAAATTTTATTTACAATTCTTCGGCTTTTATGGCCCCTCGTCTGTCAACACTGAAGTCCGAAGAAGGCGGTGACTGAGCTCCCGCGAATCAGGAGCCTTGACGTGTCTCAGCGTTGCACCCACAAAAAAGGTAGTAGATAGTTGGGTCTCCATTGATGAGGAGCATGGCCGAGATGTCCAATGGGGTGCGCAAGCGCACCACACAAAAACTTGTGTCCGGCGCACGCCTCGCAGACTCGATCCTGTAACGCCAGGCGAGAAGGTTGAGCCCGAAGGAGCGTGGGGGAAAGGAGGATGACCCAGGAGAGGGGAGAGGGCCGCTGACCGGGGGACACCTGAGGGTGCAAAGTCAGCGTTCAGGTGATGGATTCGTAAGAACGTCAACAGCGGCGTCGTCCCACGCTGTGCAACCCGGTTCAAGGAAGGTGCTGGCTCCATGAGAACGTCAACACCGGCGTCGTCCCACGCTGTGCCACACCCGGTTCCAGGAAGGGGTGTTCGTAATCCCTCTGTCTGGTTCCTCATAACCCGACCACAGCAAGCCGCCTGGCCCACCTGACCCGTGTTCACAACACGTGCTGGACAATGCGGGGCTCCGTGACTCCGCGACTAAGCGCCGATACTCGGGGAGAAAGCAGTCCGGCAGGCAGGTTCACGAACAATGGCGTCTGGCTCGATGACCTTGAAGGCCAAACGTAACAGGGCACGGCACGGTTTAGGCATGCACCCAGAACCGAAGCGAGGCTAGCAATTGAGGAGGCGATGCGCACGGGACCCAATTCCTCTATCGCATTCTAGTTTTGAAGGCAAAGCTCAAGCGTCCTTCAAGTTTTTTGGCTGTATCTGTCTTTCTTTGTCTTTGTTCTTTCAGGGGCGAAGCTCCTTAGGGTGTGGGTCTGTCCCTCCTCTGTAGTTGTAGTAGTAGTAGGTAGGTAGGTAGGTAGCCACGTGTAGTGGAATGTACCCACTTCACGTGATAAAGATGACGATGACGCAGTATAGTGGAACATACCCACTACACGTGATAACGATGAAGCATAAGCGCGTTCCAGTATAGTGGAATGTACCCACTACGCGTGATAAAAATGACGATGACGCATTATAGTGGAATGTACCCACTACACGTCATAACGATGAAGTATAAGCGCGTTCCAGTATAGTGGATTGTACCCACTACACGTGATAACGATGACGCTGATGACCATGAAGTATAAGCGCGTTCCAGACCACACACTCTCTTTCTGCCATGGATTAAAACGATCGAGCTTCGCCCACTCATCATCATTCACTTCGTGGATATGGCGTGAATTTTTTCCCCTCTCTCGCTTTTCCGCTTGCTTCCTTTTTTATTGTTGTCTTTTAGCTGCCAAGTACCTTAGGGTTAGGCTTGGCGGCGTCTCCTATCATCACGGTGAGTCATCTTGTCACGGTCCATCAGAAAAACGCCACAATCGGTAAAACGAGTATGCGCTGCAATGAATAAATCCGACTACTCGCCACCTGTCCACTAAAAATGAAGAAGGCGACAGTTAGCCCAACAATCAGGCAACGATGTTAGAGGAGCAGAAACACCTTTCGTTACGTGCGGTAGGGCACTGCAACCGGGCATCTAGGGAAGAAGAAGCACATTAGAGTAAGCTGCATTCCGACGCAGTTTTCTAACTACGGTAGTGGAGCGGCAACAACCTTCCCTGCATGCCCGGTTTGGAGCTTGGCATCACTAGTGCCTCATTAAAGAAATACGTCTCAGAACACTCTATGCTTCGCAGCTTCCCAGGTTTCACGTTAGTGAAGCTGAAACACTGTTCCCTACATACTTCACGGCTCTTTAAGCTTTTTTTTTGTATCCCGACGGACCTAAATATAGTTTTTCCATACCATACCATACCATCCCGCGCCAAAAAAATAAAAATAAAATCACCGCACTTGTGGGAGCGAAGCAGGAGATAAATGCGACGACGACGATGCAGAAGAGGAGGAAGACAGCGCGTGCGGGTTCATGATGAGGATCATTTATGTTTCCTACAGGCAAACTACGGTGAGCTGAAACAGCTCCGCTGTTAAAATGTATAGTAGAACTGAGAGGCGGGCGAGTTGGAACTTATCCATCGTTGGGTAGCGCACAAATTGACACAAGACAAGAGCGCTTGTCCTGTCCTCTTCTTCTCTTTGTCTTGCGTCAATTTGTGCGCTACCCAACGATGGCCGTGAAAAGAGCTGTAAGCTGAATTTGGCAATTATCAACAAATGTAGGGCTTGAGAGGACTCACAAAGGAAGTGACTTTTGTAATGCCTATGGCGACACATTATATGAATGGAGACCTGCATAAGCACAGGTACTTTCTTTCAAGTTATCACTTGAACTTTTATTGTGCCGTATTTAACAGCACCTAATCAGCAAGTTACCAAACTCCTGCACTATTCATGATGACGGTAAAGTAAAAAGGCCACCGCTTAGATACGATACAGTGGCAACTGTGCGGTACTGCTTCTCATGTTGCTGCGAGAGGCGAAGAGGATCTGTTAAGGAAACCTTTTAAAGATGAAGATGCCCTTGAGACGTTTTATGAAAAGCTGGCAGCTGACGCCACCATATAAATGCGGCTGGTGTACCATTTGTATTTTATCGTGACTTTTCTGGTGTGAACGTGCTAAGAAGTAAGACATAGAAGATAATACACTGGTGTATTCTCAAAGCTGTATCGATTTTCTGGCCTTGGCGGCACGTCAACTGGAGCAGCTACACTACATATACTGGAGAGTCTATAGTGAGCGAGAAAGTAGCATTGTCACAGCTGGGTAGAGTGGAAATAAAAGTTCATGGAGCTTTGCTTGAATAGCTTCATCTTCAGTAAGCACACATCTTTGATGTTGTGTTATCGGTTCAAAGCTACCATGCGAAATTTCTAGCATACTATATGAAATGACCCTATCGTGTGAATATTTACAGCTTTTGAATAAAAATATGACCTTGTCCTATTCAACTCACTCCTTCAATCTAACAGCTTCTGTGAAAAAATCTGAATATTTCCCTCAGAGTTCTCATATGTTTTTGTCTATTGTATCCAAAAAATTTTAAAATCTAGCAAACATGTCAATACTGTCCTCTTATACACATTGCTCAGACAGTCAGACATTTCCAGCGAAGCCCACTGCCTGGTAAATAATTGTTGACACATGCCATTTGGCAGTGCATATTGTTTGGAACTATTCAAAAATGCCGTTTCTGTGTCACCTTATCACTTTCAATCCGAAACATTTCCTTGCAACATGTTAAGACAGTCGTCTGTTGCGATTAAGTAACTCAGTGAAAAATAATTTCTTGTACTCGCTCACGGGTGAAATGGCGTATATTTCTCATTTATTGACGAATATGTCCACAGGCATCATTGGCCAGCAAAAGCTGCCTTTCCTGGTGTTGATAATAATGCATGATTGCCATATGATTCTAAGACACCTCACGTCAAGAACTCTTTAGTTAATTGGTCCGAATGCATGCTTTGTGCTTTTAATAAGCATATTTTATAATATATAGTTTTAGGACAAACCTTCTACTGTTTTGAATATGAGGATGTTAAAATATTTCATTAAAATGGCAAGGATATATTTAAAATGTTCGATTCTTGTCACTAATGGGAAGGCAATCGCCGGGCAGATTGCAAGGGCTGGCGTATCGGGCCCCTGAAACGCACCACGAAAGCGGAAGCGAACGCCGGTTTTGTGGTACAAAGACTGAGTCAGAGCCAAGAGTTGAAAACACAATCAAATATTCTTAGCTAAGGCAGTACAATCATTACATACATGTGTACTTACAAGCACACTCGGCCAGTTAGATCACTTTATAATTCAGATAAGGTTTAGGGGAACGAGAACAATCAAACCAATGGCGCTGCAAATGCAATCTCATGCATTACAAAATCTTCAGAACAGTTAAGGTGCTGAATTATTCACCAATCATGTCCAGTCTCCAAATTCTTGAAATGTGTGCCGAATGCTTCTCTTTGAGAACGCACCCTCGGAGACTTCAGCGCTGGTTCCTGTTGTTTCCTCCATCGTCAGTCCATTACAGGACTCTGGCCACTTCTTCACTGACTGCCTGACTCTCCGTCATCTCCCGCTTATATTAGGCTGCGCTCCAGTTCAATATTCCACTCAACTCACGCGTGCGTAGCCCAGCGAAAGCCAGGCAACTGGCTAGATCCTTCTGGTAGGTTCTACTGCGCAGACGGATGCGCGCCAGTGGCAGCCGCGTTGGCTTCTCGAATTTTCTCGATGTTGCCTGGTGTTCGCTTTCACGGCGGGCGTTGTTTGTGGAGGAGGTGAGGCAGTGTGCGCTTTGGAGAAGCGACCGTTGTTGGTGCCTTGAATCGCGGCGCGTGATCGGTTGGCGCCGTCTGTTTTGACGTGCTTTTGAGGGTAGTTCCAACGCTTCTTTGTGACAGTTCTTCACAAGAAGGCGCTCGACAGTGGTTTACTGGGCATTCTCATGATGCTCCGGCGTACCTGACGAGAACCCTTTCGTATGTCTTATATTTGATATCCTGTTTGGGCTTTGTTTGTAGTTCACAATTTTCTGCTCAGTATTTCTTTTGGCATGTCTAGAACCTTGTCACTCATCAGAGATCTCTGAAGAAGAGATTTAATCGAAGAAGCCTGATTTTGTCCAGCTGCTCTCATGGTCCTTCGAGATCCAGCAACATTTAAAACTGAAATTAACAAAATAGGCTTCCGTGTCAGTAAGTGTTCAGTTTCGTCTGGTTGTGTAATTTGCTTAACGCTTATTAACAAGGCTCAAACTACGATCCTTCAAGCAGTAAGTGCATGCTGAAGTTATCAGCTGAAATTTTCTAATTCATGTAAATAGAAAGCAGTCACATTAGAAAACCACATTTGTACCCGATGCAGAGCGGCGGCAGGCCTTTAAAATGTCCTGAACACATGCTAAAAAGAGTCCTGAAGACTTTCATGAGGATTAGCTGAGGCCGGACACTAGGATTTTGTATGGATCATTTCAGGGTCATGTCAGAACACCCTGAGGACAACAAAATGTACTCGCAAGGGCATCCCCGGGAGGTCCTCAGGATGTTTTTTTGTCTTCATATCAGGCCATTATTCAAAGCAGAATTCTGCAGCGCTTTGTGAAAAGCACAGAGCACAAGTTTGTTACACCTCTTCGCTTCGCCTTAACCCTTTATATCGCAGCGTCCACATATGTAGACAAAACATGTTAGCAAGGTGTGATTAAGCAAGCGAAATCATTGCCTGTAACATCGATATCAAACGTTGGCATTTCTTCAAAGTTTCATAAACACATCTTCATGTGACAACTGCTGTGAACAAGCAGTGGTGATTGTGCACAGAAAAATGGCATTTTCCTCACGTCGCCCGTCGAGGTGTATGTCTGCATTTTTTTCACGATTATCTCCGTCAACGGCTAGTGCACCCTGTCTGGCACCCCGAAATCATCGGCAGCACGTGTTTACAAGCGCAGTGGCCACTTGGAGTTTCTCCACTGAAGATTTAATGCGATGTGCCCTTAGTTTTGAGCATCACTGTCATAAGACTGAAAACATATTCGCTCTATATAGAGTCGACATATATGCAGATCCAGTGACTCGTGAAAGCCTCACGTAATACCTACTCACCTAGTGATTTGCTTTCCTTGCATGTATTTCTTCCTTTTCTGCCCACACTAATTCCTCTTTTTGTGGCCACATCGTGCCCTTCGGTGGCGGGCTAGGAGACGCAGGTGCGTATCGGTATTTCTTTTCTGTCTAGCCTCGTCACTATTATTTTTAATATTATTATTGTCATTATTATTACTGTTATTGCTGTTATTATTATTATTATTATTATTATATTATTATTATTATATTATTATTATTATTATTATTATTGCCGTTGTTCTTGTTGTTATTGTCATTATACGCCACTTATGCTCCACATATATTAGTTCATGCATTGGGGTTGACATTCCGCGCCATGAGACGTACGGTGATTTAATACGGGTCCGTTGAACAACAGCCAAATGTCTAGACAACAATCCTCTCGAAAATTGTGCGGCTATGTTGTCGGTCGTAGTGCGAAATATATTTTCATGCCAATAAATATTGCAATATGAATGTTTGTGTTGGTGCTACGTTACGCACTGTTCCTACTGCTCTGTAGTTTAACTTGCTTTATCTTGTGTATTTTTCATCTTTTGCAATGTGGCCAATACTCTTCGTGGGTATGAGCCATGATTTGAGACTAGAATGAAAACATGCATGACGGGGTGATAACCGGTACGCGGTTCCGGTGGCAGCCGGTGACGCTGGTATTTTGCAGCGTGATACTGCTAATCCCGCTAACTATGCTTGCCGTTGGTGACGCCGGTTCCTGGGGTTCTTGGCGACAGGAAGCACCCACTTGGACAACGGACAAGGTAAGACAAGTTGCAAGCATGGTCGTAAGAAGCTATACTAGGAAATAGGGCATCACTAACAGGAAGTCCAGCTTGAAATATGTGATAGTAACCGGTTTAGAGTAATACAGCCAATATTATAGCTGATCAAAGCTCTGGCGCTATGCATTGTATTCATCGCGCAATTCTTCACGTAAAGCTCCGGAATTAACCTCTTTTCTACATGTGTGCTCTAATGTACTCAATAGAGCTGATATTGAAACCAGCTTGCCATTCGATTGATATCTAATCAGCACTAGTTTCTTCACGATAATCGTTGTTTAATCATTCACTTCACAAATGTAACTTTATTACAGTTCACTATCCCCCATCCCTTATGTAATGCCCTGTTAAGGGCCTTTATGGGTCAATATATTATGATTATTAAAATTAACACTTTATGTGCGCCGAAATTCCGGCCTAAGTAAGCTGCTCTGTGCCAGTTTTCGTATTTTCTTGCATTTACCGTATAACGATTATGCCTGCATACATGAATCTTTGTGTTCGCAATGCCCACGAACCATAGGTGGCGCGCTGTACGATTCAAGATGGCGCCCACACGAGGGTCAACACGTTAGTTAGCATATGAACAGATACGACGTGCGGACGTACGGCCCGCGCCACTTCCAACGGATGAAGTCACGAGCTGCACTGAAATGGATATGAGGCAGAAATACTTTCCTAAACCATGAAAGCTCGCCACGTAATTATTTGCCGTGATGTGAAAGGTTATATTTTAGCTGCGTTGCCGTGCATAAGCGCTGTTTTGCGAAATCATGCGCGTTCCGCAGAAACCTTAATGAACCAGAATTGACGTATGAACTGAACGGCACCCCGAGGTAGTATGTACCGAGCCTGCGCCTGACGGATTTGCCGCTGTAGTAGGCCGCTAGCGAGCAGCGCCATCGCTGCTGCACGGGACCGAATGTTTAACATGGTGATGGTTTGCAAACATACGCTGTCATAATTACATGCACATTCAGGAACGCGGAGTTGCTTCTTGAACGAAACACAGGGATTTAACATCCCATTCAGTAGCGCTTGTGCCAGAGTCATGGTCAGACTCTAGCCGTGCCCAACTCACTGCATTCGGATGTTGCACGTTCGACCAGCACGATCGAAACATGAATATCGAAAAGAATACGCATGTATGCTTTCCGCAACGACGAATTCTTCGACATTGAGAAAATCCGTAAAACTATGCCGTTCGGTAGGTACCGGTGAAGTACAGAAGTTAGCCGAGAGGCGTGAATTGTGGCCGTGACTGCATGTTTCATCGCTCTAACCATTTCGCTTCGCTGGTCGAGCTCGATCGTGTTGGCGTCATGCGGCGCTCCATAATATCACAATAATTGCGCTGCAGGCAATACACAAGAAAAACTATGCTTTTATTTTGATCTCGCTCAAGGATATAAACCACGCGTGTTTCTTATTCTCGCGTTTGCTGTATTCGCTTTTCGCCCACAAAGACTGTCAGTAACGCTCGGCGCAGACCACGCCTTAGTGTTCGAGAACCTTCGCGATTATAGTAGATTGTCTTGTTAAGATTGCACGCCGGATGCGAACCGGCCAGCTTATTCTAGAGCTTGCACGACCAACAGTGATAAGGCTAGAAAGTTCGACGCGCGCTGTATAAAAGACGGTGCGTCCCAACGATGACCAGTTGATCGACGGCCGACGCTCTGTTCGCCGCTATCAGTGTGCAGCCTGTATTACTTGCTGTAACTTGAGTTTCCGTTTTGAGGCCACAAGTTCGGCCTAATAAAGTGTTTCGCCTTGAAGACGTTGACTGCTCCCTTCGTCAACGTCACGACCACGTGACATCTGGTGGAGGTGCTGCCTCTTTCATGTACCGGACGCCCCCGTCAAGCCGTGAACCCAGCCCAAACCGTGACGAAGACACCCACCCCGCCACGGACAGTCGAGCCAGCCGCAGACTGAAAGGACTTCCCCCGCGGCACGGACTCCTACCGGACAAGCGAAAAGCCACGGCGACGAAGACGACAGGCACGATGACGGCCGCTGTGTCCCCTGCAACGATCGTTATCCAGCCACCGAGAGAGCCACCCATTTTCCATGGATCGCCAAGTGAAGACCCCGAGACCTGGCTAGAAACGTACGAACGAGTCGCGACTTTCAACAACTGGGACTCCGAGGAAAAACTGCTCCGCGCATACTTCTACCTGGAAGACGCAGCAAAGACCTGGTTCGAGAACCGGGAGTCCACACTTCGAACATGGGACCTTCTTAGCAGCGCTTTCCTGGAGACGTTCGCGAGCGTCGTCCGAAAAGAAAGGGCCGCAGCCTTGCTGGAGACGCGGAGCCAACTTCCGAATGAAAGCGTGGTCATCTTCGCAGAGGAAATGACACGACTGTTTCGCCACGCTGACCCTGCTATGCCCGAGGACAAGAAAGTCCGCTTCCTCATGCGAGGAGTAAATAGAGAGCTCTTCGCTTGGCTTATGCGGAATCCTCCAAGCAGTGTCCAGGAATTCGTCTCCGAGGCAACGACGATTGAAAAGACACTGGAGATTCGCACCCGATAATTCAATCGCCGCTCGACGCGAGGGTATGCAGACGTTCATTCCCTCTGCTCCGACGACCTGCGCGAAACGATCGGAGTGATCGTGCGGGAGGAACTGCGCAAGCTTTTACCCTCGACACAGCCTCTGGTGGACTCGATCGCCGACATTGTTCGTGACGAAGTCCAGCAAGCGTTGGGAGTCCCCGAACCCCCCGCAGCCACATCCAGAGGCTATGACCTACGCTGCTGCAGTCCGCCGTCCTGTTCCCGTTCCGCGACAACATCAAGTCACCGCATCGCCGCAGTTCCGTCGCCAGACGCCGCCGCCGCCACCACCACCACGACCGACGCCCTACCGTCCCCCCTGTCGGCCAGCGCTACGCGCCAAGGAAAACCGACGTCTGGCGCGCCCCTGACAACCGCCCGCTCTGCTACCATTGCGGGGAGGCCGGCCACACCTACCGCCCCTGCCAGTACCGACAGATGGGGCTGCGTGGTTTCGCCGTCAACGCGCCGCGTCCACAGCCAGGTGAACGACCTCAGGACATCGACGACTACCTCACCGGAGCACAGTGGCAAGAGCGCCGACCTTCCCGCTCGCCGTTGCCCGGCCGCTACATGTCACCGCACCGCCGGCAGTACAGTGGCCCAAACCGGGGCCGGTCGCCTAGCCCGTATCCGGGAAACTAGGGGCAGCAACCGATGGAGGTGCGGTTGCTGTACGACGAAATGCCGAAGATCCTCCGCGGCCGCCAAAGACGACAAGACGACGAGGCCCTGCCGACGAAACCTCGCGGACCGAAGAAAACCTGACGACGCAGCATAGAAGCACCGAAACAAATCGACGCAGCCGTGATCCGACGCCGGGACCTAACCGCAACGCAAGGCGACGTACTAGCGACCTCGACGTTCTCATCGACAGCCACAACGTCACCGCTCTCGTCGACACTGGGGCCGACTATTCCGTCGTCAGTGGGCCATTCGCCACCAAGCTGAAGAAAGTAAAGACCGCTTGGAGTGGACCCGAAATCCGGACAACTGGAGGCCACCTGATAATGCCGATTGGAGTTTGCACGGCGAGAGTCACCATGAATAACCGGACTTATCCTGCGAGCTTTGTAATCCTACAAAACTGCTCCAGGGATTGGATACTTGGAATGGACTTCCTAAGTGACCACGGCGCCGTCATCGACCTGAGGTCCTTGACGATAACACTAACCTCAGACAAAGCGCTCCCGCCCCACGCAACGCCAGGGAACCATGCATTGAATGTGATAGAAGAGCAGGTGACCGTTCCGCCGCGCTCCAGCGTCATTATTTCCGTCGGCACCGAAAAACCTGCGAACCTTGAAGGCGTCATCTAGGGCGATCAGCGCCTACTCCTGAACCGTCAAATTTGCGTCGCAAGAGGCGTCGCCGAATTGCGTGACGGCAAAGCAAAGGTACTGCTCACAAACTTCAGCCACGAATATAGGCACCTTAACATTGGTGGGACGGTTGCCTACATCGAGAAATTTGTGAACACCAGCAATGCTTTCGCCCTCTCCGATGCTACCGAACCTGCTTCGACGAATCGAGGTCCCGGAATAGATTTCGACCTCAACCCGAGGCTCCCGAAGCACAAGCAGGACCAGCTGAAAAGTCTGCTCCTGCAATTTAAGGACTGCTTCTCGTCGTCGTCAAGAATTCGACAGACCCCAGTCGCGAAACATCGTATCATAACAGAAGAAAGTGTCCGACCAATCCGTCAGAGCCCGTATCGAGTTTCTACGCGAGAACGGGAAGCCGTAAAGAAACAAGTCGATGAAATGCTTCGCGACGACATAATCCAGCCGTCCAAGAGTCCCTGGGCGTCCCCCGTGGTGTTGGTGAAGAAGAAAGACGGAACCCTGCGTTTCTGCGTCGACTATCATCGCCTGAACAAGATCACGAAAAAGGACGTGTATCCCCTCCCACGTATAGACGACGCCCTGGATCGACTCCACAACGCGAAGTACTTTTCCTCGATGGACCTGAAGACAGGCTACTGGCAGATCGAAGTCGACGAGAGAGACCGAGAAAAGACTGCCTTTATAACACCAGACGGCCTGTTCGAGTTCAAGGTCATGCCTTTCCGTCTTTGCTCGGCCCCCGCGACATTCCAACGCGTTATGGATACTGTACTGGCCGGGTTGAAGTGGCAGACTTGCCTTGTGTACTTGGACGACGTCGTTGTGTTTTCCGCAAACTTCGACGAACACCTCCGGCGCCTTGAAGCTGTACTTCAAGCAATCAAGACCTCCGGACTCACACTCAAGCCAGAAAAGTGCCGTTTCGCGTACGAAGAACTTTTGTTCTTGGGCCACGTGATAAGTAAGTCCGGAGTACGCCCTGATCCGCAGAAGACAACCTCCATCGCTACATTCCCAACACCCGCCGACAAGAAGGCCGTGCGTCGATTTCTTGGCCTGTGCGCCTATTACAGGCGATTTGTCAAAAACTTCGCCCGCATCGCCGAGCCACTCACTAACCTCACCAGGGCTGACGTCGAGTTTAAGTGGGAAACGCCACAGGAGGAAGCATTTCAAGACCTAAAACGACGCCTGCAAACGCCTCCGTTACTTGCGCATTTCGACGACCTCGCCGAAACAGAAGTGCACACCGACGCAAGCAGCGTGGGACTCGGCGCCGTCCTTGTGCAGAGGACGGATGGACTGGAAAGGGTTATCAGTTATGCTAGCCGGTCGCTATTCAAGGCAGAGGCCAACTACTCCACAACAGAAAAGGAGTGCCTTGCCATCATCTGGGCTACATCAAAGTTTCGCCCCTACCTTTACGTCAGGCCTTTCAAAGTTGTGAGCGACCACCACACCTTGTGTTGGCTAGCTAACTTGAAAGACCCTTCGGGTCGCCTCGCACGGTGGGGCCTGAGACTTAAAGAATTCGGCATTACCGTCGTTTACAAGTCCGGGCGAAAACACTCCGACGCCGACTGCCTATCTCGTGCCCCCCGTCGACCCACCGCCGCAGGACGACCAGGATGATGAATGCTTCCTGGGAACCATAAGTGCCGACGACTTCGCCGAGCGACAGCGAGCGGACCAAGAACTAAGGGGCCTTATAGAATATCTCGAGGGCAAGAGCACCACTGTTCCGAAGGTATTCAAGAGAGGATTGGCGTCGTTCTTCCTGCGAAACGGAGTTCTCCTAAAGAAGAACTTCTCGCCCCTTCGAGCCGAACACCTCCTCGTGGTTCCTTCAGCAGTGAGGCTAGAAGTCCTCCTGGCCCTACACGACGACCCGACGGCTGGACACCTCGGTGTTTCCCGAACGCTCGCAAGGATACAAGAGAAGTACTACTGGCCACGCCTTGCCGCCGACGTCACTCGTTACGTCAGGACATGTCGAGACTGTCAGCGACGCAAGACACCGCCGACAAAACCAGCAGGCTTTCTTCAGCCGATCGAACCACCTCACCACCCGTTTCAGCAAATCGGTATGGACCTACTGGGGCCGTTTCCTACGTCGAATTGCGGGAATAAATGGATCGTCGTAGCTACCGAGTACCTCACCCGCTACGCCGAAACAAGGGCCCTACCTAGAGGCAGTGCCGCCGAGGTAGCGAAATTCTTCGTTGAAGACATTGTCCTGCGCCATGGCGCCCTAGAGGTCTTCATCACCGACAGAGGTACGGCCTTTACTGCAGAGCTAACTCAGGCCATTTTAGATACAGCCAAACAAGCCACCGCCGCACCACCGCCTAGCACCCACAGACCAACGGCCCCACCGAGCGTCTAAACAAGACCATCGCCGACATGCTGGCCATGTACGTCGACGTCGAGCACAAGACATGGGATGACATCCTTCCGTTCGTGACCTTCACGTACAACACGGCAGTGCGAGAAACGACGCAGCTGTCGCCGTACAAGTTGGTCTACGGACGGAGCCCATCAACGAAGCTTGACGCCTAGTTACCAAACGTCAAGGGACGCGGAAAACATCGACGTCACCACCTACCCACACCGCGCCGAAGAAGCCCGACAACTCGCCCGCCTACGTATCAAGAAGCAGCAGGTGACTGACAGCCGCCGCTACAACCTTCGACGGCGCTTCGTGGAATACCAGCCCGGCGACCCCGTTTGGGTGTGGACTCCGATACGCCGACGTGGACTTTGTGAAAAACTTCTTCGGCGATACTTCGGGCCATACAAAGTGCTTCGACGTCTAGGCGCTCTGGACTACGAGGTTGTCCCGGACGGCATTACAAACTCTCAACGGCGCCGTGCGCGACCTGAAGTCGTCCATGTCGTACGCCTTAAGCCGTACTACGCGCGTTAGCGAACCTGCGGACTGCACCTATTGCTGTATTATTGTACTTTCTTGCTTTATTGTTGTTGTTTATTGTTGCATGCATTTTTCCCCCGTGTTCCGTTTTAAGCATCGGGACGATGCTTTTTCAGAGGGGGGGCATTGCCACGCGTGTTTCTTATTCTCGCGTTTGCTGTATTCGCTTTTCGCCCACAAAGACTGTCAGTAACGCTCGGCGCAGACCACGCCTTAGTGTTCGAGAACCTTCGCGAGTATAGTAGATCGTCTTATTAAGATTGCACGCCGGACGCGAACCGACCAGCTTATTCTAGAGCTTGCACGACCAACAGTGATAAGGCTAGAAAGTTCGACGCGCGCTGTATAAAAGACGGTGCGTCCCAACAATGACCAGTTGATCGACGGCCGACGCTCTGTTCGCCGCTATCAGTGTGCAGCCTGTGTTATTTGCTGTAACTTGAGTTCCCGTTTTGAGGCCACAAGTTCGGCCTAATAATGTGTTTCGCCTTGAAGACGTCGACTGCTCCCTTCGTCAACGTCACGACCACGTGACAATATTGTACATTAGATACAATCAAAGGGACTTACGAGCATGAAGAAACACACGAGGGGACATGAGTTGCAACTCGCTCCTCGCGATTTAGCGGCTGATCGTTAATTGTCGCTGTCACTCTCGGTGCCTTCACAGCTTTCTACGTCCAGTGAAAAATCCTCGTCGTCAAGAGGGTTTCTTTCAACATCACTGCTGAAAGCAAGCTGAATAATTTTCTCCGCCCAACAACTTCGAACACCACGCGTTGTATCGAGCGTCTTGTAAGAGCGTCTGCACACGGCGGTGGACACAAAGCTGGTTTATTGATTACAAAAGGAATGCTTTCGTACAGAGTTGCCAGGCGTTGATCTTTTGATTGCGTGAAGTGTTGTCCTCTCGACTGCCCGTTCAATCCTCCTTTCTTTGAAGGCGAAACACACAAAATGCACTGAAAACACAAAAAAAAACACTGCACGCCAGTCGGTAACAGTCGGCTTTCTTAGGCTGTTTCACTCTGCTGGAATCAGTGAGTGTAGGCCAGGCGAAACGGTGGTCTTTGGGGTCTGGTGGATCGTCGGCATAAAACCTCGGTGTTCCGTGAGCGTGATGGGTCGGCTGGCATTCGGTCCTGTGTAGCCTGCGGAGGTTCTGGCCCCTGCGGTATGACTGCGCTTGTAGATGAAACAGAGGTGTCGTCGCTGTCGTCGGCGTTGTAACGGGAGAGTTGACAGAACGCTTCTGGCGTTTTGCGGAGGTGCTGTCTATTTCGACGGAACACCCGGCCATCTCTTTTCAGAACGGTGTACGACCTTGGGGCGACGAGATCTTGGACTTGAGCCTTTATTTCCCCATCTACCATTGTTGAGAACGCGTACGACGTCTCCCTTCTGTATTAGAGCTAGTGATCTTCTTGTGGTCGTGGCTTGAACGTGTTTTCGCACGGACGTTGGGGGTGGCATTGAGAAATCTGGAAGAAGTGTTCTGAGGTTTCGTCCCATCAGCAGTTCTGTTGGCGACCGGCCATCCTCAACGGGGCACACCTTGTAGTTCAGAAGGCCCAAATAGAAATCCTCTTTACTACTCTGCGTCTTGTCCAGAATCCGCTTGACCACTTGCACGCCCTTCTCGGCGAGTCTATTGGATCTGGGAAAATGCGGACTTGAAATTGTATGCTTTAAGGCATATCGAGCCGCAAAACCTTTAAACTCTTTTGACGCAAACTGATGGCTGCCATCACTGCAAACTTCTAGTGGTAAAGATCTCACGTAGTTTCTGAATGACGGCTGTTGCTGAGGTCTCCTTTAGATGTTCGACTTCAGGAAAATTAAAGTAGGCGTCATAGACAACCAAACAATTATTTCCAGCATGTTGAAAAAGATCTGCACCAATACTAGCCCACGGCAAGTCAGGGATGGTGCGCTGGAGAAGGGGCTCATCAGGTTGCCGATAAGGAAAATTCTTGCAGACGTAACACCTGTCAATAAGATGGGCAATATCTGTTGCCATTCCTGGCCAGTACATCAATTTACGCGCCCTCGCTTTGCACTTGCCTAAACCTAGATGCCCTTGGTGCACTCGCTGCAGCATCTCCGTGCACGTGGTTGCAGGTAACACCACTTTGGTTCCCTTTGACTACAGAAAGCTCTGCTCTGAAGGGCTATAGCTGAACCTTTACAGGAATTGAGGCTGCAAGCTCGAGATCACGTCTTGCAGCGTTGCATCACTGGCCGTTGCTGCATGCAGACGGGAAAGGGTGGCTGGGCTGACACTTGCAGTAAGGACGCCCACAGCATGAACGTCAACATCTGTTGTGCCCTTGTCTGGAAGTTCCTGTGATGGGATTCTTGACAAGGTATCAGCAATAACTAATTTGCTGCCTGGAACGTACTGCAAATCAAATTCATATTTCAGCAGCCGAAAGAGCAGGCGCTGCAGACAAACTTTTCAGCGCGAACGGGACGGAGCACAAAGGAGAGGACACTACACAACACAAGCGCTGTCTAACAACTGAAGTTTTATTGAAAGAAAAACAACCACCTTGAAAACCAACAACGCATGCGCGAAAGTTAACTGTTATGAAAGAACTCATTGAGCTTACGTAGCTCACAATCTAAAAGGCAAACGGACGGCTCAGATATGCAATCATCTCCCGCATCTTTTATGAAGTACGCTTCCGCGAGTTCCCGTGCCCTTCTATCACTATGTTTGCGCAGGATGACAGTGTTGTCAAAGAACGGTTTGCAGCCACACGCCCTACAATGCGTCGAAAGGTGTGACGTCGGCGTTCCCTTCAAGGTGCTATTGTGCTGGCGAAGTCTTTCATTAATGCATTTCCCGGACTGGCCTATATATACCCTGTCGCAGGAGAGGGGTATCCTATAGACCACACCGACAGAGCAGGAAACGGGGGGTTTGCGATGTTTCATCGTGCAACCTGCACGCGAAGTTCCTCTAGCCTTGTTCTCAATCGCAGCACAAGCTTTTCCAACTTTTTGGTTTGAAGAGAAGAGAACATCGACGTCGAAACTTTTTGCTATCTTCTTTAAACGATGGGACAGCCGGTGCACGTAAGGCATGACGGCATATCTCCTGGGCTTATCGCCTGGGTCATCGGTTACGACTTGGCGGGATTTGCACTTCTTGATTAACCTTTCCGAGGCTGACACTAGAACATGCGCGGGGAACCCCGCGTTATGTAGCCGGTCAACTTGTTGCCGAAAGCTAACCTGACATTTGTGTGTGCAAGACTTTTTTCAGGGCTGAATGCAACGAATTCATTGCGATTGCATTCTTAATAATCTTAGAATATTTTTCTAAGTACTGTTGACCGGCTTGTCGACTGTGAAGCGCGTGATCTGGTAGTGAAAATCTTTCGCTACGTCGATGACTACCTTATTCTTTTCCGGAAAGGGTGTGCCCCTTTCCAACATGTTAACCTTATGAAGTTATTTAACCCTTTCAGTCCCAGTGATTCCAATTATAAATTATGTAGGTCAGTCAGCAAGCATCTGGTAAAGATAAAGCGTTGTTCTTCCTCAAGAGCCCGTATTTAGCATCTGCCCTACATGTGGTGTCAACATGGTACACACAATACAGCGAGGTCACGTCTGAACGAAGAAATTACAGAAGCGGTCGTGCTGTTCGCGCATTTCGCTGAGGCAGCGTCTTCTTTCACCGTGCAGAGATAGGGCATTTATTTTAGTTCTGCGCCAGAAATTTGAATTTCGGCTATTGGACATTATGCTATCCTATCTAGATAACATTTTAAGTAATAAATGAAGTAAAAATTATGGAATTATTATTAAATGAAAATTATTTATTAAATTAATTGGCACATTAATTACTCTTCACTGAAAAGTGTGAACAAAGAGTTTTTCAGTTTTTTTTGGACTACCACGATCATGTGCATCTCCAAATGTGAAAACTAGTTGCTTACATTGAAAATAGTTAATTCGGGACTGAAAGGGTTAAGGAAAAGGTGTTTGGACTGAATTTCACCTGCGAATTATCGAGTAACAAGTGTTTGCAGTTTCTGGACCTCCGCTTGTTTTTGCAAAGTGACCATGTTTGTTGGTGTTACTCACCGCGTTCCAAGAAATCTCTGCTTTCTTACACTTCAGGTCATTCTAAGATTATTAAGAATGCAATCGCAATGAATTCGTTGCATTCAGCCCTGAAAAAGTCCTGCACACACAAATGTCAGGTTAGCTTTCGGCAACAAGTTGACCGGCTACATAACGCGGGGTTCCCCGCGCATGTTCTAGTGTCAGCCTCGGAAAGGTTAATCAAGAAGTGCAAATCCCGCCAAGTCGTAACCGATGACCCAGGCGATAAGCCCAGGAGATATGCCGTCATGCCTTACGTGCACCGGCTGTCCCATCGTTTAAAGAAGATAGCAAAAAGTTTCGACGTCGATGTTCTCTTCTCTTCAAGCCAAAAAGTTGGAAAAGCTTCTGCTGCGATTGAGAACAAGGCTAGAGGAACTTCGCGTGCAGGTTGCACGATGAAACATCGCAAACCCCCCGTTTCCTGCTCTGTCGGTGTGGTCTATAGGATACCCCTCTCCTGCGGCAGGGTATATATAGGCCAGTCCGGGAAATGCATTAATGAAAGACTCCGCCAGCACAATAGCACCTTGAAGGGAACGCCGACGTCACACCTTTCGACGCATTGTAGGGCGTGTGGCTGCAAACCGTTCTTTGACAACACTGTCATCCTGCGCAAACATAGTGATAGAAGGGCACAGGAACTCGCGGAAGCGTACTTCATAAAAGATGCGGGAGATGATTGCATATCTGAGCCGTCCGTTTGCCTTTTAGATTGTGAGCTACGTAAGCTCAATGAGTTCTTTCATAACAGTTAACTTTCGCGCATGCGTTGTTGGTTTTCAAGGTGGTTGTTTTTCTTTCAATAAAACTTCAGTTGTTAGACAGCGCTTGTGTTGTGTAGTGTCCTCTCCTTTGTGCTCCGTCCCGTTCGCGCTGAAAAGTTTTCAATATGGATCAGTTTTGATTGCAATATGTCTGCCAATGACATATTCATTAAACTATTCACAGCCAAATGTTATGCCCAGCGCCTCTTTTTCTATCTGAGCGTACCTTCGCTCGGTTTCTGCGAGTGCTCGCGACGCGTAGCCTACGGGATGCCAGTCACGTCCATGCTGTTTGAAAAGGACAGCTCCAAGTGCAAACGCTGACGCGTCCGTCGACAGTTTTGTGGTGAAGCTCGGAATTAAAAACAGCCAGGACTGGCACTTTTCTCAGCATCAACTTGAGATGCTCTCATTCACGCTCGTGAACTTGCGTCCACTCGAAAACCATATCATTCCTTATCAGGCTGCGCAAGGCCTCAGTGTGGGCTGAAAACAGCGGCAAGTACTTCCCGAAATAGTTCACAGCTCCAAGGAAACGCGGAACGTCTTAGTCGTTGGCGCAGCTTGGTTTATTAAGGCAAAGGCCTTTAATGTCTCATGCTTACGTCCATCCGTCCATCCGCCCGTCCGTGTCCATCCGTCCGTCCGTCCATCCACCCGTGTCCGTCCGTCCTCCCATCCGTGTAAATCCGTCCGTCCGTCCTACCATCCGTCTGTGTCCGTCCGCTGCCGTCCGTCCGTCTGCGTCTGTCCGTCCGTCCGTCCGTGTGTGCCTCTGTGCGTCCGTCCGTTCGCGTGCGTCCGCCCGTCCGTCCGTCCGTGTGCACCCGTCCATCTCCGTCCGTCCGTGTCCATCCGTCGGTGCGTCCGTCCGACAAACAAGAAGACCTGATCCACAAGCTTCCCTCCTTCCCGCGTCCCACACCACCACAGCTCATGCGCGCGTCCCCCCCTCTCTCTCTCCTCTCCTACGCTCACCCCCCTTTCTCTCCTCTAGGAA
>JALIZH010011390.1:0-16811 GCA_030522465.1 Rhipicephalus appendiculatus
CTACTATTCTTTATCTTGCCTCGGCGACTCTACTCACTTTCCTTATCTTGTCCGCGCCCACTTGTACAATGATTGTGACCTGCCTCACCCCTTCTCATCTGATTTTACCTCGTCCTCTAGTAGACATGGAGATAGGGTATACGTGCTACCCTGCTGCTATCTAGAGCCTGGCTCTCGTATCGATTACATAAACTCTGCACGCGCAAGTACAACGTAACAAAAAGAATAAAAGAACAAAATGTGCCCGGTCAGGGAACGTAGACGAGTTGTGCGCGGAAAACCGTCCACGGCGGTGAAGCACCTTGCGGTGAATGAAGGGCCCTCGCAGCGCTGATGGAACGTGAACAACGTTGGTCTTTCTTTCTTTCTTTTCTTTCTTTCTTTCTTTCTTTCTTTCTTGCGGGGATCGCGTTTATTCACATAGAAGCTGCATATTTTAAAGCTCGTAGAAGCTATAGCTTCTACGAGCTTTCGCGTGTGCGCGATTTAAGCCTTCTTGAGAGTATGTATGCCGCATTTAGTCTCTGTCACGTAGAACTTGTTCCAGAACGTTGATATCTTGGGTTTCCCCCTCCGAAACACACAGGAATTGTGGAATGGGTTATCAGGCTCAAGAAATGTAAGAGTAAATTGAGAATTAAAGTTATAGTGATCCGCACACCCAAATACCGAAGGGTCATAAAGATGAAGGCAAGGAACTGTAAAAATGCCACAAGAGGTTTCTCGGAGCTCCAGCCTAGAAGAGGGCATTAGAAATAAATATTAAAGTAATTTTACCACTTGGGGCTAGTACCCTAGGTTACAGTCACAGAGATGTCTACTCGGCTGTTTTCGATTACGTAAATAGAATAAAAAGTTTACTGTGTTGCGGCAGTTTGGGACATATGCGTTTCGATCAAATTGACTCTCTGTATCTCTCTCTCTCACGATATATATATATGTATATATATATATATATATATATATATATATGTGTGTGTGTGTGTGTCTGTGTGTGTGTGCGTGCGTGTGTGCGTGTGTGTGTGTGTGTGTGTGTGTGTGTGTGTGTGTGTGTCTGTGTGTGTGTGTGTGTGTGTGTGTGTGTGTGTGTGTGTGTGTGTGTGTGTGTGTGTGTGTGTGTGTGTGTGTGTGTGTGTGTGTGTGTGTGTGTGTGTGTGTGTGTGTGTGTGTGTGTGTGTGTGTTCTTAACAACTTCTTGTATTATACCCTTAAGCCTACCTTCGAATTCTTAGTCTGCCTTTTTTAACTTTGTAGTCTGCTTAAATTAAATCCTTGTATATAGCGACTGCCGCCCGATCCTTGGCTTAGTTACCTTAGTGGGAACGTGCCATCGGATGTTTCATTACCAACATCAAGAGTATAAGAGAAGAGGAAGAAGCTTAAGAAGGAGATGACGGCCAGTGTGGGTACGAGCCATATTAAAAGGTCATCATCATCATGCCCCCATTTAGCCTCAAATCCCTATATAACTTCCTGGAAAAACCCATCCCATACTAGGCCAATATCCTGTACTGGGTATGAGCCATGGTCAGAGGCCGTGAAGAAACCATCGAAGCCGGGTAAGAGCCAAGTCGACAGGAACAAGCAAGCAAGCAAGCACGCTGCTTTCGTGGACTTTCACATTTGGCGTAGACCAGTACGTGACAAGATGTTGGTGACCTACCGTGCGGTACAGCTAGATGATTTCGCAATCGTCACGTTTTACAAACTCGATGGAGAAGACCTCATGTAAGCACAAGAGGAGGCGACAACTCCGTCTCTACTAGGACCTATTGCTGCCACGGCTGACGCGGCACTGAAAAATTCCTTCACTAAAGGTACCGCACGGATTAATATGGAACTATACGGGTTTACTTGCCTGACTAAGCAAGATCTCTATAGCACTTCTAAAATCGCCGCGACTATACGTTTGCTTGACCGCGGAGATTGTCGTATGCAGTGTTGCTACTCGTTTCAAATTCAAAGCCAACACCAAGAAGCTCTTTTAAGTACTCTCATACCGCACTTGAGCGGTTGTGCTCAAATAGAAACAGACGTATTTTGACGACATCTCTTTTGGTGTGGATACATGACTTCGATACTGCAAATATGCCTGCGAAAGAAATTCTTGGTGCATGGATATTGTCAGTGTGTACAGCAAGCCGAAATACCTAAACGGGATTACCAGAAAATCGTTTTGTTTCTGTATTGTGGGGCAGAAATAATAGCCCTGCTATGCATGCAAAAATAGTTCTCGTTCTGCTTTTCAAGGAAATGTGCTAGAGTTGTGGTATAAGGCGCTTACATAAAACACAGAAAGAAGAAAAACTTTCTTATTGGTTACGTTCGACAGCACTCACAGGAGACCTTTTGAATATTGTGGTCGTCTTGAGGTGGGACACACGTTACCGCTGTGCATATGCAGCGCCTTAAATGAGGGAGCGATCACCTCCGTTCAACGAACCGTTGAAGCTTCAATATAAGCATTCATCATATGAGCGGCCCCAACAAAGCGTCTGCAGCAGTCCGCAGCGGTCGTGCCAGCGTCTGTCTAGACCCCCGTGCATTCATACGCATGCGGAAGAGCAGCAGCCCCGCCTTGAGTCACATAACACTAACGCTATGAACTCGATGCCGGCTAAGGCACTTCGTCGTTTTCCTTGTCTGTGCTCGTGCGTGCTGCTAAGATTACGTTCGCTTAATGCAAAACTTTCATCATAGCAATGCGCCATATGAAATATACTGTCGTATTACATTGTAACTCGCCAGCTCGTATACCTTGTTCACATTTAAGGTAGAAGTTCAGGAGAAGAAGGGAGCATGAAGAGATGAAAAATCCTGGAACACGGTTGCTCTCTACAAGGCGGGATTTCAACGGAGAAATTCAGACAGACACGCGGTGTTCCCCAAGGAGCGGTTTTGTCCCCGCTACTATTTAATGTCTTGCTTAGCTCCATTACTCGTCATCAGAGAGTGACCACGTATGTTTACGCGGATGATATAGCCTTCTTTGCTTCAGCGGGTGATATTCAATCACTTTATGCCCTTTTACAAGGTTACTTATCTACATTGGAAGGGTGGCTAGACAATATTCGTTTGACCATTAATGTACGTAAGTGTGCAGTTCTAGCATTCTCTCCACAAGACAATATAAATATATCCCTATCATTCCATCAAGCAGACATTCCCCAAGTGCAAACAGTCAAGTACCTAGGTATTATTTATGACGGAAAGCTTAACTGGCGTATGCATATTGAACATACAGCGACCAAAGCGTCACGTGCGATGGGCCTACTCAGAAGGATTAGTAATAATCGATGGGGCATGCGAACAAACACATTAATAATGATTTACCGGATGTATATACGCCCTATACTGGAGTTTGGATGTGCTTTGTTTTCTGGCGCTCCAGCATGGAAGTTACGCCCGCTAGTGTTACTTGAGCGCCAAGCACTTCGCTGGTGCCTGGGGCTACCCAAATTTGTAGCTAATCCAGTTCCATATAAGGAATCCCGCATCCCTACCTTGCCCATTAGATTCAAATTAATAACAGTTCAAACATTCTTAAGGCTCTATGAATCGCCGATAAGACGATACGAATATATATTTATCAGCCAACCAGCCCTGTTTTTCCATGTCTCGTGGCCTCACTCTCATACCCCACAGGTAATCTTTACCCAACAGCTATTGGACCCATTACAGATAAGGCTTAATGATATAGTGGTAACGAGTGACAGGTTAAGTGAATTGGCCATATCATATGATGATATATTCCCCAATAATGCGAAGTTACTTCCTTGGAATGTACTCAATGGACTTTTTCAGGATCACTTAAATCAGATTGCCACGACGGTTGTGATAGCAACAGATGCCTCGCAGTGTGAAGAAAAGGCCGGGGTGGGAATTTTTTCAACACAATTAGACTGGTCGTTTTCTGTAAGACTTCCTGATTATACGCATATACTTTTGGCCGAATTCTTAGCTGTTATTTTAGCCCTACGTAAGCTCCCCTTACACATAACTTCTGTGGCTATAGTTACCGATTCATTATCACTCTGTTCCGCACTATCTACACCAACAGAATCGCATATTCTAAGATTATTGCGCTTACTAGTTCCACATCATTTGCGAAACCTGCGATTAATTTGGGTGCCGGGACACAAAGGAATAGTTTTGAATGAAGTTGCGGACACTTTGGCAAAGGCTTCTCTGGCAGGTCCAGTTCTTCCTCTCCTTCCAGATACGGCGTTGGTCGCTGCGGCAAGATTCAGAAAGTATGCTTTGTCGGGGCTTACTCCAAGTCTCGCTTCATCGGCGGATTTTCAGCACCTTCAGTTCCCCTGGAGCAGGAAATGGTGTGAAACAAGGCGGACAGAAGTAATAATAACCAGACTGCGATGCAGAATACCAAATCTTAATTTATACATGCACAGAGCGGGCCTGGTGATCTCTCCTTCTTGCTCCTTTTGCAACGATACAGAAACTATAGAACACTTCTTGCTGAGTTGCCGACGTTTTTCCACACAAAGAAAAAGAACTATTGAAGTTACATTGCGAAATCTTGGTCTTCCAGTTACGTCGACCGTTCTATCATCATTTGGGGCCTCTGCGCTGGGTCACTCGGACAGGAATATATTCAATGCTGTCGAAAAGTTTATATGCGACTCAAATAGATTTAACAGTTAAATCAACCACTAATAATTCTACATTGTCATCCTAGTAAAAAAAAAAAAAACATTTGGTCATTGGGAGGTTACGCAAAATAGTGAAATGTAAGATTAGAATTTATCTAAATAACGCTTCATTATAATTGCAGCTGTAACCGATATTACCACCTAAAAAAATTAATAATAAATCCAGACTGTATGATCCGCCCGACTCTTGGCCGATCCCCCCTGAGTGGGTAGGTGCCAATCATACAAGGAGCATCATCATCATCATCATCATCATCACGTCAAAACGTTGGCTCCAGCGGCACCCCGTGTTCCAAGAATGTATCATTTATCCACCTCTAATGCCAATTCTGGCTCAAGTACGTATTAAGCGTGACTGCCTCACACACCCTGCGCATAAAACGTAGAATAAGTTTGTTGCTGATCTCAAGATGTCTTCGGCGAGGCATTTAAAGGGGAACATTCCTTGGCGATGTCCTTTCTTTCTAATGTGTTTCTAATGCGTGCGCAGGCCGTCCGCGACCAGCGGGTGGGCGGAGGCGGCAGGCGCGTGCCGGCCATGGCCGCCGACCGCCGCCTGTCGCTGGTGGCCGCCGAGCCGCTCAGCCCCGGAGACTCGCTCGGACCCGTGCCACCACTGGGCCTCGCAGGCGTGGACCCGCTCGCGGCGCTTGCCTGGCGCTGTCTCGACGAACCACCTGCGCCGGCCAACGCCGCCGTCAAGGTATATACATTTATTTTCGTGTTATATACTTTCGTGTTATGTTATATACTTTCCTCAGCTGCATCTTACCGGTACTTACCCACGGAGCAGAAACCTGGAGACTTACCGAGAGGGTTGCAACTTAAATTGAGGACGACGCAGCGAGCAATGGAAAGGAAAATGATAGGTGTAATCTTAAGAAGAGAGCAGAGTGGGCCAGGGAACAAACGGGTGCTGGGACATCTTATAGTCGAAATCCAGAAGAAGAAATGGGCATGGGCAGAGGATGCAGCGCGTAGGCAAGATAACCGCTGGGCATTAAGAGTAACAGATTGGATTCTAAGAAAAGGCAAACGCGTGGTAAGAGACAGAAAGTTAGGCGTGCAGATGAGATTAAGAAGCTTGCGGGTATAACGTTGCCGCAGCAAGCACAGGACCGGTTTGATTGGCGGAACTTGAGAGAGGCTTTTGCCCTGCAGTGGGCGCAGTCAGGCTGATGACGATTTATTTTCATCATAGAGCTTGCATACGGAGAAATTAGTTTATTTCTTGTTACGCTTTTAACAATTTACAGCGCAAAGGAGGGTTGGACCTGAAAATCACTCTTACTCGCCGCTTTTAGCTCGTTCGCTTTACCTTTCCCCTGACCCTGCTCTGCAGTCTGAGGAGAACAAATACGCTTATTTATGCAACCCACAAGGGAGCACGGCTCAGCGTCGTTGGAGGTGGGGTGCAACGTAGAGCGGAGTGCAAGAAGGCAGAGGAAAGGAAAGACCACTTTCTCGAATCGAGTACACGCATCACCGAGCGCAAGACTGGGGTAACTCTGTCCTCATTAGGGAAACCTGAGGAGGCCCGACGGCACTCGGATTCTAACCCACTACCTCTCGCATTGGAGGCGTGCGCTCTAAGCACTTGACCACCACTGTGGTAAACCCCTCTGCACTTTCGGTACTAAGATCTGTCCTCCGGAGAGAGACGGAGAGAGACCCTGAACGAAATGGTCGTTCACATGGAGCAATTCTATAAAGCAATATCATCAAGAAATGTGACTGCGCGCGTGCTTACATTTGGGGTCCCGCTGATACGCATATTATGCTGCGTGGCAACCCAAATGTAGAAAAAGATACGAAGTAAGGCGATTAACCTTCACCCAGGAGTTAGTGCGGAGCTCTCCACCATGCGGCGTCTCCCTAAACTCCAGTGTTGTTTTCTCAAAGTCAAGTTCCGTGAGTCAGCAAGTATATGTCTTCGATGTTGATATCCGGGTGTAATTCTCAAATTTTATTACTGCAAATCCTGATGTGGTGCAAGCTACGGCTTTTTTTTTCTAAATACTTCCTTGTCCTTGTTCTTCGATTAAAGGTTATTGTTGGAGGAGGAGGAGGAGCAGAAGGGAGAAGGATTTTAATTATTCGCGTTCGGTAATCTATAGACAACATGTTGTTTGCTACACTTACATGTCCTTCAGAACAACAAAATAATTAAGGCGGGTTGTTTGACCAGACGTACGTCCGATTCGCTAGAACCTTGCGCAAAGAAGAGGAGGAGGGCGCACGTTGACGATATGCATCGTGTTTCATAAGCGATCGCAGAGAACTGTCGAGATTAAGGAACTGGCAGCTTCGCTTACACGAGCTCAACTGGACTTGGAACGAGTCGAGCTAGAAGCCCACATGAGCCAGTCCGGCTCGACGGCGCGCTGAATTTCGAGTGAGGCAGGCCGTCCCTCGCGGGCCCATTGAGAGAACTCGAATGCTCGAGTCAACACACCATAGCGTCAGGGTTGCCGTTGGTGACTACTTTGCGCCAAATTGGCTACTTTTCGACCCTGTCAGGCGACAAAAATTTCAGGTTGGCGCCATGGCTACTTTCTGGCTACTTTTAGCTTTCACTTTGGCGCGTTTGCTTGCCATTTCTCCGTATTATTTCAAGATAAAACAGCAAGCAAGTTTAAAGAATGACCACTGTTAGCAAGCTTCTCTGTCGTGTCGGCCTATGCGCGCACATGTCCTTCCCCTGCAAGCGGGCTGGTACGCACCGAGGTAACCAACGAACGTGCGCTCGTCCCCACAAAGACGGAGGGACGCGCGCGTGTACGGAACGCGTGGCTACATGGCACAATGATGACGCCAGACTATAATGCTGAAAAACAGCGCGTCAAAGAGATATCAATACTTTAGCAGAACAGACTGTTGGGCTAGTTGGCTATTCATCGTCAATAAAAGAATAAGCGCTAAAAATCGACGAGCACACAGAAAAGAGAGCAGGCAAAGGACATTTGTCTGCTCTCTTTTCTGTATGCTCGTCGGTTTTTAGCGCTTATTCTTTAACTGATCAAAGGGATATCCGCAACAAAATGAAGCTGGACTGTCAGTAGCGTAGCCAGAAACTTTTTCCGGGGGGAGGGGGGGAGGGGGGGGGGGAGGGATTTAACCATGCTTTATATAACTCGTACTTGCATTTGTATGCGTGCGTGCATATATACTCATGCAAAACTGAAACATTTTGGGTGGGATTTCACCCACCGCCCCTGGCTACGCCACTGTGAGCTCTTCATCTTCGATGAAATCTTGTTTCTTGAAGCTGCACTGGTATTATTGTAACTTAGTATCAATATCAGTTTACGGCTTCAAGAAAAAACAGCATCCACGTTCAACATTCCTGCTGAGTAGTTGACCAAAATGACTTTTACAAGAACTCTATCTATTCTAGACAAACTGTATGTAGGCGCAATGAAAGTATAATAATTTTTTAATTTATTCGCAACTTACCTGCGCCTTGGAGACCAAGCAAGAAAGAAATATTGTGCTCGTTACACTTTGTTTTTGCTTATTCAAAATTATATTATTTACTATTTATTACGAACAACTCTATACAAGATAAAACATTTTTTTTCTTTTTGGCTACAAATTTGGCGCTAAAGTTAAATGGCATGGCTACTTTGGCTACTTCTTGCTTGAGTTATGGCTCCTTTTCAAGTATACCCAACGGCAACCCTGCCAGGGCTGGGCAAAGATACTTTGAAATTGTATCGCGATACGATACAAGATACTCGGGCAAGAAGTATCGGAGATACAGATACAAGATACTTCCGGAATGAATGTATCCGATACGATACTTCCCAAATGTATCTTAAGATACTTCGATACATTTGTAAGTTTGCTATTATAGATCTGTATATTGACGCCTCAAATACCCATGTACAAAAGTGTTTGCTTGAACATGTCTTAACTGCGACCAACTTTGTTTATTTTAATGAAATATCTGTTCGAATCCCGAAAGTTATGTTTTTCTTGCTTAATGTGTATTAGTTTTATTCTGAAACAAGTTATTGGCATTTGCTAACTTGACACTTTTGTATTTGATGAATGTCGCTGCACTGCTTGGCGACCAGGCCGTCTAATTGCAAGAACTTCAATAAGAAGGCTCCGTAAGATGGCACGAATAGCGGTGCAGAGTCTTACCTTGTCTGTAAGCGTATTACCGTTTTCGTAGTAGCGCAACACCCTACAGGTGTGGAACGGCAATAATGCTGGTAGCAGTCTTTTTGTGAAGCATCATGTGAAGATGATAACTACCGAGTCAGCGCTCACAGTTCACTGAGGACATAAAAGTGCAGAGATTTTTCATATTCTACCTGTCAACTTGCGTAAAGTGTTCGTTAGCAACATATTCACTAACGTGCCATCTTTAAGCAGTTCCTCTCTGCCCGGACCTAAAAAAGGGAAGCGAATGCACCAAAGTCAAATAGCAAAGCAGTTCCGCAATAAAAAATGACTAAGTGAATAAGTATACAGGGTGTTTCACGTAAGTAGAACCAAATATTTAAAAAAAAAGAAAAACCAAGCATTTAACCGTGTCTGAATGAAACCAATGGCGTATGGTTTACCGTCATGTGGCGCTAGTCATGATATTTTTATATTGCGCTCAGTTGGTTGATTAACTATGGTCAATTATACAACATTTTTAATATTCACTTTAGGGCAGAATGCGCTGCGTCACATCGCAGAACGCATTTAAAAACGACCTAAGCAATTCTTTTTTGGCGGCGTAAATGCTGCATGGTGAATATTTTTGGGTTTTAAAGAAAGCACGCGAAATATCCAATAAAACCACGTGACTGCGCTCATGCGCTATCGTACTGCAGCGCTCTTAAACGCGCATCGAGCGAAACAACCGGCGCGCGGACCGTCAGCTTGACGCTTGTCAGGGATGATGGTGTTCCTTTGCCGTATATGGCGGTCAGACTTGCTGACGATGCCTAAGCCACGGTCACTCATTTCGCCACGGTCCGCTTGCCGGTTGTTTTGCTCGAAGCACGTCTGAGAGCGCTGCAGCAAAATAGCGTAAGAGCGCAGTGACGTGGTCATATTTCTCCGGCTTTCTTTAAACGCCGAAAAAAGCACTACGTAGCGTGTACCTTTCGACAAAAAGTCAGATCTGTCGTTTTAGAATGCCCTCTAAAACGCAAAGAAACACACTTTGCCCCAAAATGAATAGCAGAAATGTTACATCTCTCACCTTAGTTAAGAAATTAAGCGCAATATAAAAATACCACAATGAGAGCCACATGGCAGTAAACCCCATCGTTGGTTTTATTCAGTTGAGGTTAAGCATTTCTTTGTATATATTTGGTTTCAGTTACGGGACACGATACAGACAGCACCCCTAAAAGCTATGAAAATAGAGCACGATGTATAGTCAACTTAGGTGTTAAAGTCAGACAAGAGAAACTGAGTGCCCGCAGAAAATACACTAAAGTGCTCGTAGGGACGCTGATGATAAAACCGTAGTACTTGGTATTATGTTTCTCAAATCCCCTTCCTAACGTCTTTAAGATTTTTTGTTATAATTTACATTGCTATAATGTAAACTCAATTTCGCTTTTTTATTAAAGCGTAAGCAGACTTTTTGTTCTTGTAAGCACTAGGCACACTCAGATTATTCTACCTTTGCTCTAACATTGCCTGAACAGTAAACTCACATGGAATGTAGATATGTAAATATAGTAGCAAAGACGCAGACAATAAAAAATGAGAATAAATAAGAGAAGGAATAGAGGAGGAGGTTACAAACAATTTATTACAGTTAACAAACGTACAAAAAAAAAAAAACTACACAGAAGCCTAGGTAATGTGTGGGATGCAAATGGAGGACAGCAAAGAGAGCACTTGTGCTAACAATCAAGCTATCATTGAAAAAAATCTTCTTGCATAATTTAGCACGAAGAACAAAGATACAGTACGCCAACATATCTTCTGTTACGTAAATGCTTGTTCTGTGACATATAGCATCGACACCGGGGGAGCGACGGTTGTTAGAATCTAATTGGCATATAAGTCAATCTCATAGTGTGCAAGTCAAGCTTACATCGACGAGATCTGCCAAATCTGTGTGAAAGCAGCGAGATGCAAAGTAACCACATTCTTGCATTTTTTAGACTTCGCAACGAAGCTCCACGCAAGACAAACTTCGATAACGACACTATAGCCGCATCCGTATTTGAGCGAAAGACGCCGCACGCACTGTAGTACGCAGCACAGTACCGTGGCTACAAAATATGGAGAAACAAAAGGTCGGCTGCACGTAGACGTTCGCGCGCTTTTTTTTTCCGAGATAGCTCGAGCGCCATCACGTGACTTTGCGCCACCAGTAGAGACGCGTATAGACCTTATTTCTTATGCTCACTAGAGAACTCTGGTAAAAAGACAAAGGAATATCGCTGTCGTTAGCTTTATTGAGGTGGTTTGGTGGCAGCAGTATCAGCTTGAAAAGCAGAGTTCAGCCGACGTTTGTTGTTTCGCAGGGTGGCGTTTCTACAGCAGTATCTTGTATCTTAAGATACACGATACATTATTGAATGTATCGGAAATACAGATACAGATACTCGTTTTGCGAGGCGTATCGCCATACAGATACAAGATACCCAAAGAGTATCTAAGATAGTATCTAAGATACATGTATCTTCGAAACTGCCCAGCCCTGAACCCTGCATAGCGTTTACATTAACTCGACGACCGATGTTCGGCACAACACGTACTTTATCGGGTTCGTGTAAGCGTATAGATCAAGACAGCACTCTCGTTCGTTTCATCGCCTTCGCCCCTCACGAACAGTGTTTTATACAGGGCATCAGACCTCGGCATAAGTATAATGTGTCGAATTATGTGTTCTAATTGGTAGGCGTATTATGCTCTAGTCTGCTGCTAACTTCGTGTCGAAATTAGAAACCGTGCTCACGTCGTTACAACGAACACATTGGAGTTAGCGTAGTTACTCTCTTGACCAGTAATGTGTTTTTTGTAGGGGGGGTGCGAATATTCGAGTGTCGAATTCGAATTGAATAATACTTAATCGAATAATTCGATTCGACTTTCGAATAGCTAGTATTCGAAGTTTCGAATAATTCGACTGGACGAATATCTAAAGTGTGACAAAGGCCCATGTTGCAACTTGGTTAGGGTGGGGTGGCTGAAACTAACGCTAACGTCGTTACAGAAGGCCTTCCGTGAAAACCTTCGCCGATATACTGGTTCAAAAGTGAGCGGACGCTTATTTTAAAGGATAGTGTGTCATTTCCGCACGTCATGGCTATAGCAGAAAAGGCCAGAGAACAGTCTGGGAGACTCTCGAACTGCTAGCGTCAAAAAATAACCACCACTGAGCTCAGACCTTATACTCAAGAGGTTCAAAAATACTTGAATGAGCTCCTGACCCCAAGAAAGGATGATCCTTTGAAATAGTCGAAAGGGCATGGAGCTGCACTTTATCCAGGTGTCGCCAAAATTGCTTTGGGATACCTTCTCATTCCTGCTACTGAGACGCGCAGTGAGCGCATGTTTTCAACTGCAGGAAACACTGTAACATCACGGCGAGAAAGTTTGAACCAAGGTCACGTGGAACACCTTCTGTTTCTGCATGACAATTTGTAGCCTTTCGGTAGCAGTCACTCACCGCGTTATGTGCCCGAGTACACGAGGAGATTGGATTTCTTTGTTCTTTCTTTCAATTTTCAACAAAATCTTTGCTATTCGATATTCGATTCGATATTCGACATTTTTGGCCACTATTCGGCACTATTCGATTCGAATTCGATTCGAGATGAAATTTCACTATTCGCACACCCCTAGTTTTTTGTTAAAAGAGTGAGCGGTATTCATGAAAGTACACATCAGAACTGTTACGCCAAAAGTTTGTGAAATGTTTGTTTCTGAGGTGACATCACCGTAGCACAGAGAAAGGGGATTAAAAATGTTCCACATTCAAAGCTTGTATGCTATAAGCGTATGTGATTAATGTGGTGACTCTGTCAAGTAACTGACGGGGCTTCCAATGCTGGTGCCCGTGGTAACACTACTTGCAGGGCCACAACTCACGTTTATTCCTCGTTATTCAGTAATTAATAATATTTAAACCAACGCGAATGCTCCAAAATGAAGAATGTACGAAGTGTCTTTTTTTTTTCAGTAAATAAACTGAGTCCAGTTATTGAAGAAGTACACCAATCTAAAAAAAATGAGAAAAAGATGATTCATAGCCATAGGTCGGCAAAACAAGTGGAGCTCACTCAGACTCACTCATGAAATATATTTTGCCCTTGGGACTCACTCGGACTCAGATTCACCAAACTTTTCCTGAACCGTCACTCGGACTCAGACTCACTAAAATTTTTCTCAACCGGACTCACTCGGACTCAAACTCACCAAAATATTACTCACCCAGACTCACGGCTCGATCTGAGTCTGAGTGAGCCTGAGTGAGTCGACTCATGAGTGAGTTTGCCGACCTATGTTCATAGCCTCACCATAATGGGAAGCAAACATCGGAATGACGTGAGGCCCGAGCTGTTCTGCTTTTGCTGTTACCGCTACTGCTGGGGATTTTTATTGCGCGGTATAAATAGCAAAGGCGAATTGCCATATAAGCTGATGCATGACAACAAAGCACAGAGCGTTCGCCCTAAACACCAGAGCGGACATCGCGTCAAACAAGAAAACAAAACACACACGCAATAAAAGGAAAGCGAAATCAAAGAAACCGACGAACTCACCTTTATCACTGCTGCATAGCAGCCGGTTTGTGTATCGCGAACCAGGCCACAACGCTGCGTCATTTTTTTTTATTTCGGCAATTTTTTGGACGTTATTTTGTTTATCATCGTTAATAAGTACTCAGACACTCTCCTCTTCGCAGGGTCCACCTCCCCTCCCCCCAACCTATTGATTCACATTTGTTCGCAAGGCGCCTTATCGAAGTTCGCGCAAAATACCCGTCGTCCTCATATCAAGCAGCACCGCACAAAGAAGGCATTAGTGGAAAAACAGATATAGCAAGAACAAAAAATTAATGAGTGAAACTGAAAGCAGTACACATTATGAACGCGTGGCGGCACGGGGCAGCCAAGTGCTCCCGCTTCAAACAACGTCCCGAGTCACCCACGCGCGCTAAGCGCTTCAACAAAACGAGAGAGGAGGAGGGAGAGAAAGAAAAGCAAGCTACAAAGCGGAGGCGGCGCCGCAGTTCCGAGGCTAATTAAACGACGAGCTGTTTAGCGACATATGTAAACAAACAAGGCCCTCTGTCAAGGGACCGGTAATTAAGAGGTTTTTTCTCTCCCCTCCTCGCCTTTCTTTCCCTCTCTGTCATCGCTATTGCCACCGCTTCCTCATTGTTTCACGTGTATAAGCTTTACCCGATGGGAACTCGCCAGGAGCGTCGATTTCAGTCGATCAAGGCTCACTCTGCACAGCGTCTTTCTTTTTTTTTTTTCCCCTTTCAGTCTCTCTTTATTGTGCACACGCCCATCACCACTTTGTCTTCTCGCCAGTCATGGCCGCGCCGCTATATACTTACGCGCGAAGATGAACGGGCTATCTATCTATGCGCTCCTCTTGTTGGGGGAGGTCTCTCTTGCTTTGCACTGCAGCGTTACCTCGACCATATTCCGTGTGCTTAGTGCGAGCGAAAACAAGACCATACGGGCTTCGGCATCGATCGCTGTTTGTGAACGCGGCGCGTCTTCTTCGTACCACGGCGTTGTCCATTTAACTTTTCTTTTTCGAAGCGGGAGATACGCCCATCGACCTGCGTGCGTTCTGTTCGCGTCGAATCTCCCTTTTTCCCCCGCGTAAACTCCCAGCGTCGTATCTCCGCACAATTATCGACGTAAGGAGAGCCGATTGCAAAAAGAGTCCTCCGTAAGAGGGCCATCGGTCACGCCGCGCGCTGACAGCCTCAGCCGATCCGTTTTATTCCGAAGATCATCGATGTCGAGGCTGCGAACGTATTCGCTTTCCATTTTTTTTTTTGTCGGTCCCGTTGTTTTTTCTCGTATTGTTTGCTTTGATTGTTCGAAAGCAGGCAGAGACCTCAGCGATTCCGTGGTAGCGGAGTGAATTGTATACACTTTGTTATACTGATTCCGAACAGGCGAGCGGCGATAGACGGGAGCTCCGTTCTGTACAACCGGCGTAAGGTTCGACCTTTACTCTTGCGAGATAATCGAAACGTTAAACGACCCGCGAGAAATATCCCAGCGCGCGCCAGTCTTGATAGTCATTTGAACCGTGAATAAAAGGCTCTTGCGCTAAATCGATAGGTTGCGTGCCTTCTCGATTTCTCTATATATGCCACGACTCTCTTTTGCTCTCTTACGATATATATATCGAGAGAGCGAGAGAGCTGGAGCACAGAAATGACGGTCGCCCTGGTAGTGTAATGCCGAAAGAAATTCCGGTACATCCCACGCATTGTGGGAATTGATTTCTTGCGAAGCAGTCAGCGAGGAACTGTTTATGCCCTGCCAAGTTTTACGATGTGGATCGACGTCTTTTGTAATTTGAGTAGTTGTGTGCATACCGCGGGCTAACCAGGCAGTTGCGTATAAAGGGCAGCTCATTGTCTGACGTCACGTCGGCCCCCACGTTACAACACAAACGTCACTCTTATCGAAACGTAGTCCAAGCAGCGTTCGTTGGCGCATTCCTGTGGGGACCAGCAGCGCTAGACTATAGCTTGTTGAGTCATATACATATATAGGTACGCGTTTCTCTGCTACATTCAAATCGCTATAGCTATGAAAAACGGCATTTCGTTCTCTTGTGTTATCTACGCAAAATTTCTCATAAACTTTTCATCGTCTACATTCACTGTCCTGGCTTGACATAGACTGTGAATCACCTGTGGCGCATACCCGCATACCATAGACCGCTGGTAAGAACTACACGTGACTGCAGGAAAGGGTTTCATGATGTACGTGACAGGTATGTCATGTTATTAATGTCATGATCAGGCATGTTCTTCATGCACTCATACCCTCCTATGCCAATTTTGGTATATTCCAAGTTAAGGAGGCGACCAAAAGAGCCAGATCGGGGGAAAGGAAATATCTGAACACTTAAGTACGTGTAAAATATATGGACAAAGTGTTCGGCTTGCGACGCCAAGTGTGTTTCATTTCTACGGGTTGTGGGAGACGGCCGGGTCTGAGACTCAGCAGTCGGTCCATGGCAAGACCCAGCGGTATCCGTCAGAGTCCACACCCGGCCCCGGCCATGGCCAACTCCGTCCGGGCCACCGCCCAGTCCCGAGCACCAATCACGGCACCAACCAAGCGCGTACCTCGTTGTCTGTCTCTTCTCTGCCGCGTCCATCTGGCGGCTCTCCCATAGAGTTTTACATGTACTGAAGGTTCAATTATTAGTTTGTTATTCCTAAATGAGGGAAGAAATTCAAGGTGCAGCTACGTTGAACCACCAAGCATCCACCTTGTTGGAGTTACACGGATTTGTCTCGCGCTTTAAGCACGTTCATCGCTTATCCCGAAGAGCGCGCTGGAAGCTATACAGGAAGAGATGAAAAGGGGGAAAGAAGCTACGTCAGCGCGCGTCATTAAACGCGATCGCTGTCTCCCGTTATAATTCCTGTGCGTGCTAGTGTGCTACTGTGCCACTTTAGCGCAGCGCCGGCGCTGCGCTAAAGTGAACTCTACGTTACTGTTACGAGACTGCAAAATTAGGCTCGACTGTTCACATAAGTGTTTGCTGATCGCAGAATGTGTTTTCTCACCAAGCCCGAGGAGTAGTTCAGGACCCCTTTAACACTAGCCGACGCGTTTCTTCATTTGCGTCCGACTGTACAGAGTTTTCAACGAGCTGACTCTCGTAGATTCTCGGTGCAGTGATTCCAAGAAATGCGGTTATATAATATTAATTGCCAACGATTTGTAGTTACCAAGGCTGTCGATTCTAGTTCTAGTTCATATATATAGCTTTGATTGTGGTTTTCAGATATAGCTCGTATGTCCACCTTTACAAGAATAGACGTTTTTTCTTTCCAAGTTTAGCTCTGGAAATGTGTTTTGTTGTTTAAATGCTAACCCAGAAAGTCCTTCTGGTATTCCACCTTACTTCACATGAAACTGTAAGAAATGTACAGCACCATTCCACCAGGTG
>JALIZH010011391.1:0-110260 GCA_030522465.1 Rhipicephalus appendiculatus
ATCGCTGTTGCAGGTGAACTTGCATCGGAAATATACGCTAGTCCGTTCTACCAGTGATCTCTTCTGGCGAAATGCAAGTAAAAACGCTGACCTTTACTTTAAACGCGAGATTAGACTTCAATAATTTATGAAATCTGACGCTGCGGTCTCGAAAAAGCTGGCAATGTCAAACTTACCGATCTGAAACAAAATAAAAGATGCATCACAAATGTTGCCGTGAAAACTTTGCCGAAGTGTGTACTCTACTTCGAGATATTACCTTCTTTCTCTTCTTCAGGTTCTGTCGCCACAGCTGAGACACATACAAAAATGAAACAGTTTAATGCATTAAAAAAAGCTAACAGAAGGCTTTATTTTTAGGCCACCGAACGTAGAATTTAAAAACAGCTTTCCGTGACGGGTGAAATTTAAACAATCATATCTTGGTTGTTAATTCCCGGGTTCAATAATGCTAGTAAAGTGTTAACAATTGAAGAATGCCACTTACACATCTCCGATACCTGGGACACGTGGGACATCATTGAGTGTTCAGCTGCGTATCGAAGAAAACAGATTGAGTCCGTATATAAAATACGGGTATTACGTACTCGACCAACTAATGTTGCAGGAATCATTGTTTCGACAGGGTGACTTGTTATCGAAGCAGCTAATCATTTCTTCTGAAGCAGTTACGTACACCTAGCTAGCTCTCCGCCACTCTCAATAGGTTAAAAAGATAAAAATAAGCTGGTGTGAAGAGACGGGTACCTAAAGGTCGACTCTTACCTAGTTTGCCGCGTTTACCTCAATCGTTTTTTTTCTCTTTCCCTCTTATCTGAAGAAATAGTATCAGCCATTCCAAGTCTTAAAAATACTTCTCCCGGTCTGGATAACATTTGTGCACGTCATTTGAAGATGGTTGCTCATTTGATTTCTCTGCTCTTAACCCATATGATACATCTCATTTTTCTAAAGGTTCCTTCCCTGACTCATTAAAGCGTGCAAATGTCATACCAGTTTTTAAGGTAGGTGATAACTATGCTATTAAAAATTACAGGCTTATATATATTCTTACAACATTAAGTAAAAAAATTGAACACCTTTTTGTGAACCGTCTTAATGCTTATATTTCCTAATTTAATGTTATAAGCCTTCACAGTTCGGTTTTCGTGATGGAAGCTGCACCAGCCAAACTATGCTTTCTTTGACTAACTTCATCAGACATTCCATTGATAGTGGTACCTTCTCGGGTTCATTTTGTTGGACCTAACTAAAGCATTCGAAACGCTCAATCGCTTCATTCTATTCAGTAAGGTAACTTTTTATGGTATCACCGGGCTGGCTTTAAACTTTTTAAATAGTTATCTGTTTAACCGAGAAAACGTCGTCTTTACTGGTGGCTCTTACTCTAATACTAAGATTACTAATCGAGGTGTTCCGCAGGGGTGCATTCTTGGTCCCCTCCTATTTGTTATTTAAATATATGAACGATCTCCCTGATGTTATATGTTCTGGACATTGAGTGTTGTATGCTGACGGCAGCACATCTTGCCAGGCTAAATCGGTTACATATCTAATATCAAAAATTAAACTCTGTACTCCACGATGTAGTCATATGGTGTAACAACAATGACCAAATTGTAAACCCCTCTAAAACACAGTTTATGATTTTTAGACCTTCTCGAAAACTTTTATTAATTAACGCTGCTCTAACGATGGGTCCTATTACTATCAACGCTTGTGATTTTGTTTCTTTTCTCGGAGTAGGTTTAGATTTAACTCTTAATTTTGGATTAGATATTACAGACATGAAGAAAGAGACTGCTTTTGGTGTTCGCGTGCTAACTGAAGCTAGACAATATTTCTACACTAATGCATTATTATCGCTCTATTTCTCATTTATCCACAGTAATTTTACCTATGGCATAACTACCTGGGCGAACATATATCATTCGTACATTTCATCAGTGCAACACATACAGAAACAAGCAATCCGTATCATCACTTTCAGTTCCCGCCGTTCTAACGCTATTTCATTACTTGGAAAAGATAATATCCTATGTATTAGTAAGTTATTTCAAATCCATTGTACTCGTTTCTTAAAATAATAAATTGTCGGCTGCCTTTCGATATTCTCAGCTGTGACTTACTAAAGACACTAACCAAATGCGTTTCGCATCGGATGGTAGTTTATTACTACCTCGAGTTTGCACTAACTATGGCAAAAAATCATGGTGATTTTGCGGCCATTTCATTATCGAAAAAAGTCTCTATCAAAGCTCTACACTTTCAAAAACCTTGAAATCACATCTTCTATCTTCATAAGTCCTTCAATTTTGTCTTAACTGAATTTTGATGTAGAGTTTGTATTGTTTTCGATGTTATAACTGAATTGTTTTAATTTTTTATGTTTTTTTTGTTGTATAACATTGTTCAATTGATACTACGCTGTCTTGCCATTTGCCTTTAATTGTTTTTACATCCTTTATTTATTGTGTGTACCCCGGAGTATTCGGACTTTGGGAGCCTAGTCTGTAAAACGTCTCCATTTTATGTATCGCCACTTCGTTAACAATAAACTTTAATTTTCAAACTTCTTCCAGAAAAGAGAAATGGCGCAACAGTCATATGTATCTCAATCCTGCCCAAAGTTCAATAAGTTCTTTGGAGAGCGGAAAAAAGAGAAAAAATATTATAATAATGACTGTTCATGTCGTGACTCAGAACTTGAAACAAAAAAAAGAAAAGAAGAAGGGCCCGCGACCAGGGTGAAATTGATAATAAGGCAACAAATACCTCTGAAACCAAGCTTCAGTTGTATTTGGTTGGCAGCGTTAATAATACCACACAGTTGAATACGCAAGACGGCTCCTGCATTCCCCGAGTTCCAAAGAAACGCATCTTCAGCATGCATATAGCTGCCAACGAATCAAACGGCGAAACTATCCGCAAGATCGAAGGCAAGGTTACAGCGGCGACCCGCCAGGTTAAACGAATTACAAACAAGCACACGGCAATGAAGGAGGACAGTGTCATGCACCTGATACGCACACTCGCAATCAGTCACATTACTTATGCGGCTGCCTTCTACAACTGGACTGTCACCGAGAGGGAGACACTCAACACCCTTAATACGCAAACCTACAATATCGCCCCTGGCCTACCGGGGTCCACTGAGCACCACTCGTCTGCTACAGCTGGGAGTGTACAACACGCTTGAGGAAATAGCGGATGCGCAAAGAGTCTCGCAACTCGAACGTATGTCCCTAACAGCCACGGGTCGGTACACTCTGCAGAAACTAGGCCTCAATTACCACGTACAACACGGTCAGAAACAGGCCATTCCACACGACATCGGTGACACGCTGATAGTTGCCCCTATTCCCCGAACATAGCGGGGGCAGACGCCAGGCTCGTGCTGAGGCACTCTTGCGCTCTTTCGGTGGCAGGGGCGGCGCCAGGATTTTTCTACTGGGGGGGGGGGGGGGGGGCACCCTCGGTATGCGAGTTCCTTCAGGGGGGCTGGGAGGCGGGGAATTTAGACGTTGTGTTTTGACTATGGTTGCTCTTGGGGGGGCAAAGGGGGGGGGGGGCAGGTGAAAATTTTGGGGGGGGCTCCAGCCCCCCTGTACCCCCCCGCTGGCGCCGCCCCTGTTCGGTGGGGAGAGGACTGTGCGCTTTCTGGGAGTGGCAGAATACGCACACAAACACCCGTTCACGGCGGTAGTAGTAGATGTTACCTCCGGGCTTACGCACGCGTGTATAGTGTCAGCACGAAACACCCAGACACAGCGGAAGAGGTTGCGATTGCGCTTGCGCTTACCGATCCCATCTGCGAGACAGTTCTTAGCGACTCACAATCCGCCATTCGTAACTACACGCAGGGGCGTATTTCCGCCGAAGTTCTCCAGATCCTAAGGAAGGCTCGTCGACAGCAGTTCAATAGCACCGCTATCCTATGGTTCCCAGCACACGTCGCCACCCCCCACCGACGGGGGCCCCCCTAATTCGAACGAAGTGGAACACCGCTATGCGCGAAAAATGACCCGCCGCGCAGAGTCTGATACCACCTCGTCGAGTTCGGGCCTCCTCGTACAAAACATGAGAGAATGCTTAGTCAGGTACAATGACATCACGAAGCACTACCAGTTAGGCTGGCGGATATTACCCCAACCTCACCCCAAGCTGGAACGACGTCCAGGTTGTCGTCTGGCGACAGCTGCAGACAAACACCTTCCTCAGTCCGGTGCGATTGCGGCCCATTTTCCCCGCGCAATACCCGAGTGCTACTTGCGAATCATGGCAGGCAACTAGAGCGACGCTCTCGCACATGTTGTGGGAGTGCCCTGTTACAGCAGCTAGAATGGCAGTATCCCCGGATGCTCTTGCGTCGAAGTGGGCCGCCGCTTTTGCGCAGCTCCGACTTTTGAGACACTAGACTAGAGTGAGCAGTCCAGCCCGAGAGGCGGTGATGAGGCAAGGCCTTGAAGTCCCCTAATGGGAGACCTGAGCCCGGGTTGTCAAACACTGCCGGACTTTCAATAAAGTTGTTTCCATCCATCCATGCGACATTAAGGTAGGTCACCACCTTGGAAAATAAAATTACAGTTGCAGTCTGTGGTTTTGACCTGTAGGGCTTAAGTAATTTTAATATTTAAAATGATGACACAGTTAAAAAAGTGATAACTAAAATTCATAAAAGTATTGCGCCAAAAGTCATTACTGCCAAATGGTAGAGGTGATTGAAACGCGACTTGGCAGGTACGTAGTAGCGTTAACATAAAAAGACTGATTAATTTGATATTCGGCAGGTTTGTATTGCACTCGACTGGCGACAGCGCAAAAAGTTACCGCTTCTTTTTAATGAGTACAACTTAATGCAGGATTCCACTTTTAAAGAAATAGCGCGCAGTTATATGTAAGAATACTTACTAGAAATAGAGTTATCGCTGTTCGCGTAACTATAGAATGCAACAACATGTTTTGAGAAAAATGGCTTCAAAGATTCGAACCGAATGTCCATGTGATAAAGACACATTCAATACGTCTGAAATTCACCGGGATCGTAGCTTGGGACCTCGTTTGAAGCGGCACAACGTCCTTTTGAGCGAGCTGAAGCATGCGTGTTTTTATTGCGATAGCAATTATATGGACACTCTCGGCTAATTTTTGCCGTCATGTCCCCTATATGTATATGTCTATATATATATAAGTAAAATCCACGAAGAAAAATACCCGCGGGTAACAGTGCGGGAGCCGGCCCATCTCCGTCGCTCCTAGGCGTATGCGATAAGATCCCCCCCCGCCTGTTCGACGAGCTGGGGAATGCTCCACGAGAGGAAACGCCCAGCGCGTGTTTAACAAGCGCGGAAAGACGCGAGGGGGGGGTCCCTCATGCAGCCACTGCGACACTGTGACCTTTGGTTTTACGAGCGCGGTCGTCGCCGGCGCACGCGTTATCTCTCAATCTCAGCAGCCGACAGCGGGCGGCTGGCTCCTACGTGCTCCGCTCTCAACGCGAGGACATTGTGCGAACAGTGTCCCTGGAGCGGCCGTATGCTCTTCAACCAGCATTTTGTAGATTTGCGTGAGATCGGATCCAAAAGAGTTTGCTGCCAGCCTCACTTCGATTAACATTAGAATTTGTTTCTATCGCATTCACTGCTTCACCCTTGCGGTGAAACTGTGACTTTTTTTTCTAGCTCGTCTTGCGGCTCCAGCTGGCTCATCTACGTGCTACACAGCAAGTGGACGCTTGGTATATTGATTCTCTAACTTGCGTTCACGCTTCTTTTTTGTCCTATACTTCGCTATATTTCATGATGTGCTCTAGCTCTCTCCTTCAATGGCCAGAACTAAATCGGAGAGCTCAAAATGGCTTACGAAAAAAGCAAAGAAAGCCGAGAGAAAACGAGTGCAAATAAAACAGCAGTGTCGCAGCCGTCTAGTGGAAATTTTAAATAAATAGAAAACATCATGTGTCGCAAGCTTTAGAACGTACTTAGACGACTTAGCACTACATAATTTGTACACGAAGGTACAAATTATGGACGAGATGGCAAGTACTGTGCACTCGGAAACCTTCAGTTTCGATTTCAGATACAACTAGGCGTGGCTGGAAAAGTGGTTATAACTTTCGTATGACTCAGGATAACAACATAATTCTTTGTTCCAAATATTGTTTTATAGGCAGGGAGCTTGAAACGGTTAAATCAAAAGAATATTTTTCAGAATATGCGTTTTTCAAGGTGGTAACCAACCTTAGAACTACTTTTGAAAATTTAAGGAACATATGGATCTATGTAAATGCATGAACGAAAAAAAAAGCCGGCAGATCCCACGCACTGTGGGAATGGATGTAATGCGAAGCAGCCAGGAAGGAGCAAATCATGCTTTACATAATTCGCATGTCATGTTTTAGATGTTAGGACCTGTAATTTATGTCCATCATACAGTCACGTCGCGCAATACCGATTTTGGTGTATGTCAAGCTAGGGAACTGGAAGCAAGCGCACCATGAGCGTGGCATGTAAATGGCGTTGTAGATGACATGAATGCCAAGATTTTCATGTTACCACCTGCCACTTATGTTCGTTATACAGTCATGTCACTCAATACCAAATTTGGTGTATATCAAGCTAACGAAACGGCCGCGAGCGCGCCATGAGCGTGGCACGCAACCCATGTCGCACATGACAAGTCATGATTTCCATATTACCACTTGTCACTTATGTTCGTCATACAGTCATGTCACAAAATACCAAACTTGGTGCATCTCAAGCTTACGAAACGATCGCGAGCACGCCATCAGCGCGGAATGCAAGTCATGTTGCACATGACATGTCATGATTTCCATATTACCACTTGTCATTTATGATCGTCATACAGTCACGTCACTCAATACCATGTTTGGTGTATACAAGATAACGAAAGGGCCGCGAGCGCACCATGAGCGTGGCACGCAACTCATGTCGCACATGACAAGTCATGATTTCTATATTACCACTTGTCATTTATGTTCGTCATACAGTCATGTCACAAAATACCAAACTTGGTGCATATCAAGCTTACGAAACGATCGCGAGCACGCCATCAGCGCGGAATGCAAGTCATGTTGCACATGACATGTCATGATTTCCATATTACCACTTGTCACTTATGTTCGTCATACAGTCATGTCACAAAATACCAAACTTGGTGCATCTCAAGCTTACGAAACGATCGCGAGCACGCCATCAGCGCGGAATGCAAGTCATGTTGCACATGACATGTCATGATTTCCATATTACCACTTGTCATTTATGATCGCCATACAGTCACGTCACTCAATACCATGTTTGGTGTATACAAGATAACGAAAGGGCCGCGAGCGCACCATGAGCGTGGCACGCAACTCATGTCGCACATGACAAGTCATGATTTCTATATTACCACTTGTCATTTATGTTCGTCATACAGTCATGTCACAAAATACCAAACTTGGTGCATATCAAGCTTACGAAACGATCGCGAGCACGCCATCAGCGCGGAATGCAAGTCATGTTGCACATGACATGTCATGATTTCCATATTACCACTTGTCACTTATGTTCGTCATACAGTCATGTCACAAAATACCAAACTTGGTGCATCTCAAGCTTACGAAACGATCGCGAGCACGCCATCAGCGCGGAATGCAAGTCATGTTGCACATGACATGTCATGATTTCCATATTACCACTTGTCATTTATGATCGTCATACAGTCACGTCACTCAATACCATGTTTGGTGTATACAAGATAACGAAAGGGCCGCGAGCGCACCATGAGCGTGGCACGCAACTCATGTCGCACATGACAAGTCATGATTTCTATATTACCACTTGTCATTTATGTTCGTCATACAGTCATGTCACAAAATACCAAACTTGGTGCATATCAAGCTTACGAAACGATCGCGAGCACGCCATCAGCGCGGAATGCAAGTCATGTTGCACATGACATGTCATGATTTCCATATTACCACTTGTCACTTATGTTCGTCATACGGTCATGTTACTCAATGCCAAATTTGGTGTATCTCAAGCTAACGAAACGGCCGCGAGCGCACCATGAGCGTGGCATGCAAGTCATGTCCCACATGACAAGTCATGATTTCCATATTACCACTTGTCATTTATGTTCGTCATACAGTCACGTCACTCAATACCATGTTTGGTGTATACAAGCTAACGAAAGGGCCGCGAGCGCACCATGAGCGTGGCATGCAAGTCATGTCGCACATGGCAAGTCATGATTTCCATATTACCACTGGACATTTATGTTCGTCATAGAGCCACGTCACTCAATACCAAATTTGGCGTATATCAAGTTAAGTAAACGGTTGCAAGCGAGCCATGAGCGCGGCATGTAAATCATTCTTTTCATGACAAGTTATTCATGATTTTCATGATATGACCAGCCATTTATGTTCGCCATACATTCATGGTATGCCATACCAAATTTGGTATAAATCCCATTAACGATACAGCCAGGAGAGCACAAAGTCGTAGGCGGCTAGATAGATAGATAGATAGATAGATAGATAGATAGATAGATAGATAGATAGATAGATAGATAGATAGATAGATAGATAGATAGATAGATAGATAGATAGATAGATAGATAGATACGCTCAAAGTAGCCGAAGTTCGATAAGAAATGCTTCGCATTTAAAATCGTCAGGTCTGCCCGAAACGCGCTGCACAGTCACAGCGAAAGCTGGAAGAGCAGCCTTTCTAAAGCATTTTATAAACATGTTTGGGGTAACTACTACAGATACACTTGAATGGTACCCCCCCACACCATAAATCATTCTAATTATTGTGAGGTAGGGAAGCAACTACTATGCCATTATTCGATCATCGGAGAAGCGTGGTACCCACTACACTCTTATAAGGCATTATGTGCACTTTGCTGATGCTGTGGCTGATGACAATGAAGAATTATAGCTGAGTCTTTTGTAATGGGTTGGAAGCACTTAACGACACACTCGTTACGCAATTCGCATTGTGTGACTCCTGGTTGTCATTGTACTCTTCTTATACGCTGTATACAAATGTTAACGAGATTTTTTCCCCGACATGAAGCCTGCATAGGGTCTGTCTGCGACGCATTTCCAAGCGCCGGTGTGGCTCTGTGGTAGGCTACTGGGCTACCACGCAGAGGAACCGGGTTCGAATCCCACTGAACCCCGGATATGTTTTCCTCTTTCATTTTTTTTTTCTCATTGGGCGCGATAGTGCTTACGGATAACGGTGGCGGTGGCAGACTACTACGACACCGAAAACGGCCCTTATTTTGAGCTCATAATAGTTTTCGCTATAAAAGATGTTCTGTAACGTGCATAGCTCGGTCAGCTGTTAGAGGGAACACGCGAGCCTGTGGCTCACGCTCCACGGCACACCATATACATGAAGCGGCGAATAATAAGCGCATGCACAAAACGATGCAGGGCGGCACATGCCCCGCGTCGTCTGCTGCTGAAACGCCCCTTCCATCGCACGCCTGCGGTGCCGCTGTAGCGGCCCTGTCGAGCAATCGCTCGTCAAGATGCGTGCGAAAATTTTTGGAATCCCTGCACCGAAGGTTAAGGTTTGTTCGGTTTCAGGCCCGCTGGATTGGTTGGTCCATGGTTGCAACAGGGGAAGAAACAGCGCGAAACGTTTGACGCAACACAAGACGAAGCAGGGACGACAACAGCGCTCTTGTCCCTGGTTCGTCTTGTGTCCCGTCAAATTTTCTGCGCTGTTTTTCCCCTGAAGAACGTGGGCTGTAGCAAATTACGGAAACTCGGGGCACAACAGCGCCATCAGCGCGAATGTCTCATCTTTTTTTAGATTTTCTTTTGTTCTTGCAAAGCCTTAAGAAATAGTTTAATCCATGTTTTGGAAGTCATGTTTGAAATGGAAATGCGCCACTCAAAATTTTTGCACCGTGCACCAATTGTTCAAATCGCTCGCGCGTGAGCGCACTGCTACCTCGCAATTGCGCGGCTTTTGAGGGCGACTGCACGGAAAGGCGACGACAGCGCCGCCACCACAGAGTTTCCTAAAATATTTTCTAGAGGGAACTCTGGCGTTAGTGTCTACGAAGGCTGCAACGCATGGTGCTTAAGCCATCATAGGTATGATGTTTAGTGCACGGTTTTGTTTAAGCTTCGTACTTTCGGCTCCGTTTGGCTCCATGTAGCCTGGAGTCGCTTAGTCGCAAAACGAACTTCAGGAAATGTTCAGAAGTTCCACTTCACCACCTTAACCTTTTAAGGCTCACCAATTCAAATCGGCTCACTCAGTTCACAACAATACATTCTTTTATCCGAAACAAAGGCCAAAACACAGCATTAAGCAAAGCCACAGGTGCGTTCGAAGAAGAAAGTACAAAGATTAGGCAACTCCGTGAACTACTCATCCTCATAGCGGCTTGACAATCGCAGCGAGCGCCGGAGTTCCTTCTAGGTAATCGTAGAAACTATGGCGGCCACAGGTGAGCAATGGAAGGGGTGTTTCAGTAGCAGACGACGCGGGTCATGTACTGCCTTCTTGTCGGTTTGCGTTTGCGCTTGGCTTTCGCCGCTTGCTGCACATGGCGCTGCGCGCAGCGTGAGCCACGCGCTCGCGTGTTCCCTCTAAGAGTGGACCGACTTGTACATGACACGCAATGTAAGTAATAAACGAATTACGCTGAAGAACGCCGACGGCTTTTGCAGTCGGTTTCGCAGCGAACCCTCCCCTATGTATCAGAAAAAAAAATTGTGGGACCCTTAAGCTTCGCCTTTAAGAGTTGAACGCGATAGCGATATCCAGTCCCCAGTCCGTATACTTCAATCCCTTAGTGCACACTATGTGATTCGTAGCATGCTTTAAACCACGAGCAATTATGCGTGGTAAATGCGGGAAATGTTTTCGAAGTTGCTACGCACCCACTACATGGTCTTAAGGGAATACGCGCAGTAACTTGTGTGTCTTTTGTAATGGGTACACGGCTTTGAACCACACTGTCGTTATGATATTCACATCTTCTTACGGCCGATGGATATGCACGCTTGTACCACGCAATATCACTGCGATATTACATGTTGTATTGTCACACCTGTATACAGGACGCGCATGTTTGCAAAGCGTGGAAGTTATTTTTTAAAGACGATAGTCTTTCTTGGGATTCTTGAACGCAAAAATTTTGGTCTTTCTGTTTGTCTGTCCGTAACCCGATTCAGCTACTCGGCCAAAGTTTAACCACTTGCTGAACGCCCAGCCATCTTGAACTGGTGTTTGCGTTCATACTTGTGAACATATTCGATCAAAAAGCAAATACTACGCATCAGTGTTGCGGAGTTACCACTCCGGAATTGGAATGACTCCGGAATCATTCCACATTTTAGCGACCCCGGAATGGAATGGGAATGGAATGGGGACAATGCTTGGAGGAATGGAATGGGAATGGAATTTAGCGCCTTTTGCACGGAATGGAATGGGAATTGAATTACGTTTTTTTTCCGAAAATAGAGCACGTTTTCGTCTACGCGCTGTTTTTCATACTTCACACATTGGTAACTCAGAGCCTCGAATTTAACAATACCGCAGTATTTTTCAACTGGCTTGGCTGATCGCAAGCACGGTACGTTTATAAGTAACGCACCTACTACAATTCTGTCCTTATATAGACTGTGTTGCTCCGAAGTTTGTCTATTCTTTGCGTAACCGCGGTTCTGTGCCGTTGGTATCCGTCGCGCGGAACTACGGCGGTGGCATACTGCGTGCCGTCTCACCTCATAGCGGGAGAACTGCCCCTATAGGAATTAGTAGGGTGGCTGTACTGCGCGAGACATGTCCCCCAGCTACAATCCCTCGACCTTTATAAGATGTTTTGCGTACTTTTGCAGTTCTTAATACATCTGATTTCATCAGCTTTATGGGGCGCTCATTCTTAGCTCGATAAAACTATCAAGATGCCTTTCATACGTTGAGGAATTATAGGAATGGGATTGCACTGCCCGGCCATTCCCGGAGTGGGAATCGGGCTACGTTTTTTCATTCCGAGGAATTGAAAGGAATGGAATTGCGGCAAGTTCTAATTCCCCGGAATGGAATTGGAATGGAATGGAGGCACCCATTCCGCAACACTGCTACGCATACCTGAGGCGCAACATTAATATGTTAGTGTCAGGTCGTGTGTTCTTTTATTAGAAAATACATAGGTACGCAATTCTAAAGACCCTAGCGTTTTATCAATGCCAGCCAGATGCAGCCAATTCAACGTAGAGTAGGCGCTATCTGAGGCAAGGTCAAAACATAGTAGTACGGCCGGCACAAGACTATCGTCTTTCGACGACATTTGCAGCGAAGCACGTAGATACGCGGCCCATTTTTCCACTGCGGTTCCAAGCAGAGGAAGTTATTTTATGCGTAATCACAAGCAGAAACGTTGTGCCAGTTGCCTTTTCTGATCATTGCCTAGTAAAGTGCCAGATAGGTTCGAAGAAAGAAAGCAATAGCTTTTCGTGGGAACAGTGGAAATTGAACACCACTATTTTAAGTGACGAGTCCTTCAGCGTAGCCGTGATGAATGAAATTAAGGCAATTGAGTAAGCTCATGTGGAGAAAAAAGGAAAGGAGTGGGAACTTTTAAAGCAACGCATCAAAATGATAGCGATAGAGAGATCCAGTGTCCTTGCATTTGAATCGAAAAAGAAAGAGAGAGAGCTAAAATTGATGCTAAAGCAGCTGACAGCACTGGAATGTGAGATACCTGGGGTGTATGCCGATGATTCCGCGCAATATCAAAAAGAAACTAGATATTTATGATGAAGAACGCTATCGAGGAGCACTAGTGCGAGCTAGAACGATGGAAATGACCTTAGATGAGCACCCAACGAAACGTGCACTTGGACTCGAGAAAAAGTCACGCCAGGCGGAACCATATAGAAATTATCGAATACAATGGCGTAGAGATGGCAGACAATGACAGCATGGGACAGGCGTTTTTTAAACACTACGAGGCACTATTCGCTACTAGACCAGTTGATGTGGAGTTATTTAAAGAGGCCTTCCTTAGAAGGATGCCACAGCTGTCTGATGACACGAGAGCAGCGTTAGAACTACCTATTTCACAAATGGAAGTAGAAAAGGCCATAGATAAGCTAAATCCTGGGAAGTCACCGGGGCCGGACGGCCTCAGGTGCTGTGTTTTACAAGACATTTAAATGTGAATTATCCGGAGTGTTAAAATATTTTTGTTAACGAGTCCATATAAACTGGATGGTCTGCCACGGTCCTTTAGTGAGGCACATACTATTTTGATACCAAAGACCGAAGAGAGAGAGAGAAGTTAAAACTAGTATCGTCATATAGGCCTATATCATTAACTAACTGCGATTACAAAATTTTGATGAAAGTACTAGCGCGGCGACTCCAGGGTGTCATCAAAAAATTGGTTGGGCCTCACCAAACATGCCGCATTATGGGACAGTCGATTGTAACTAATAAACAGAAACTGCGATGCGCTCTCGAGTGTTGCGATGCCATTCAAGGTCATGTGGCGATTCTGCAGATTGATCTCGAAAAGGCGTTTGACTGTGTTTCTCATGTCCCTGTTGCTTGCCATATTAGACCACGTGAATGTTGGTTCTATAATAAGAGATGGAGTAGCGTTGGCATACCGCAACTGCACGACACGTTTAGCAGTTAACAAGTCATTAGGGGTCCCCCTTAACATTAGGCGTTCCGTCCGTCAGGGGTGCCCGCCTAGCCCCCTATTGTTCAGCATCTATATAGAATCGCTGTGCTTAGCAATAAGCGAAAACAGCAGCATTCACGGCTTTAGACTGCACTCATCAGAAGTTAAAATTCTGGCTTACGCGGATGATGTCGCAGTTTGTTGCACAGACAAAGAAAGTATTACAGAGGTTATCACTGCAGTAAAGAGTTTTAGGCAATGCAACTGGTAGTCTCGTAAACTGGGGAAAGTGCTTGGGTTTTGGGCACGGTGAGTGGTCATCCAGAACAGAAGTTTTTGCCAATATTAAGTGGGGGGACGACACCTGTCAAGTATCTAGGTGTACCTCTAGAACAATACAAAGACAATGGTAACTGTAACAAAACGGCAATGATAACTATTGGCAAGAGCAGGCAAGAGAAATTAAGTTGAAAGCTAATAGGTCGCAGGGTAATCATCTATCCATGTTCTCGAGAGCTACGGTTTACAATTTATTCTTCGTCTCGAAACTGAGGTATGTCATGCAGGTATTGCATTGTTCACGGGATAATATACAGAAATTTCATCGTGTCTCTGCAGTTTTCGTGTGGGCCTAGAGTTGGGAACAATGCAGTCGAACCAATCTGTTTAGGCAAGTAAAGAACGGAGGTTTGGGACTACCACACCTTTTCCATAAGGCAAATCATAAACAGGTTCTTCTTTTTCCGTAATGTGAGCGATCCATTCCTGCGTACGGTGTGCCAACTGAGGCTGATGAGGGCTTCACCTGGATATATAGTTGGTACAGACCACATGAACGGCGCTGTCTGCGGGTATCTCAGGGAGGTGATCTTAAGTATCCGCTTTTTGTCTGTTAGATTTTCTAATGAGTATCTGTTTTCAGTGGCACGTAAGAAGCTGTACAGAGATGTGTGCGATACAATTTTACCTGTTCCTATGTACAGGGCCATGTACAGTGGAGGCCAAGGACAGGACGTGCTAAAACGGGTTAAAAGAATGCAAGTGGGTCCCGCCACAAAGTCCTTCCTTTTTAGGCTTCACACAGGTACACTGCATGTCAAGGTATTTCTAGAAGAGCGGGGTTTCTTTTTACCTTGGGGGTCAGACTGTCTCATTTGTAATAAGCCAGAAACTATCGACCACGTTTTTTTACACTGCTGGGAGGGAGTATTTTTTGGGATGTACTGCAGAGAACAATCAAGAAGGGATTCCCGTTGGATCCATATGGTATCAGATTTCTCCCAATAGATAATGAGGATGGTTTGCCGTTTGACTTAATAATGTTAACAGGCCTCCACTGTTTATGGCGGGTCCGTATGACAGGATTTCACTGTGATCCAGATGCAAGACCCGCAAGAATGTACTTCCGAGAGTGCATGTCGAAGTTTGTTGAAATTCAGCAAGCGCAGGAGTTTCTACCTGAGTGGTTTTCGAGGGTGGAACACTTGACAGCGCTCAAGGAATTTTAAAATTGGTGTCTGTCCTGTAGGACTGACACTGTTTGTTGTTATTACCCCTATGTCATTGTTGATGTACATAATGTCTGGGAACAGGCAATAAAGCAAAAAAAAGAAGCGTGGCTGCGTGGTAGAACACCTGATTGCCACGCAGACGACCCGGGTTCGGTCCTCATTCGAACCCGGAAATTTTTATTATTTATTTTATTCGCATCTTTTTCGATTTTTCGGTCACGGACAAGATGATGATTTTTCGCTGACAACCAACGACGCCGCCGCCGACGCCGACGCCGGAATTTCTGCGAAACGAGCTCTTTAACGCCATCGCGTTAATACCATATGCATCACACGACTACTGGTGCGTTAACACAACAGATATAGGTTCAATTGCAGAGGATTTAGCTTTTAATGATCGCTCCAAATGAAGAAGCTTAGCGTACGTTAGCGCCAAATTGATTTCAGTAATGCGCCCAAAGAGATGGCCTTTCTAGCGGTATCACATCGGCATTCCTATAAATTTCGTCCTGGTACATCACCTTCGAAGTAGAGCGCCAAGTCTGGCTGGTTGGTTCACAATCGTGTTGAAGGTCTATTAACTGCGCTAGTAAACAGGGACAAAAGTTCTGGCCTTTTACAACTATTAAACGATCAGTTGAGCCTGCGCGCGTCCTTCTTCCATTGTCTTTAGGCCGCGTGTACTAGCGCAGTTAATGGGCTTTTAAAATTAACATCACCCTCGACTACGGCTTCAAATGCGAGGGTTGTCCATAAAACAACGGCTACTGGTTTTAATTGTAGCTTGATGTAACAAACGGGCGCATTACAATTAGCCCCACTGATGAGGTATCTTCCACTGAAATTCGTCAGAACGGCCTTGCTATAGCGACAACATCTGCATATTTTCAAGTGCGAGGCACAAGGACGACAAGAGGAAACATGGTAATCGCACACACACGAAGCGCCCTCTGTACGTTGTCGTCGTCGCGCCTTACACTTCAAGCTATGCTGAACGCCTAGTCAGCCATTCTGACACCGTCAGATGACGTCACAGCTGCACCTTGAATATACTGAACATTGGCTCACCCATTGTGCTGCGTAGTACAAGACGCAGCGAGTCGAGAGGTGGAACTATGCAGAAGTAGCAGGTTTCGAAGAAGGTTCTATGCTGGGAATCAAGTGACCAGAAACCGTTGTCAGTAGGAAGGCTTGCGTCGCACGTCCATCAGCAGCGATTCTAAAAATGGAAATGATGGGCAAGGCTGGTTTACGTCCCGTGGCTCGAGCGTCTCGTGTGGCTCGCAGCGGCGGCAGCGGTTTCAGTTTGATGATGATTTTGGCATTCCATTGATTTACGGTAATCTAAGAAAGTTAGCAGCATGACCTAGCGGCGAACTTATGGCTTTAAGGCAGGAAATATTGAAACATAGAAAACAAACTCACAGGGTCTCCCTTATGTGTTCTCCTAAGACGTCTTGTTGTTGTCGTTGTTTTCCTCCGGACATAGCTCATACCCAATGGAGGGGATTGGTCGTGTAGTGGGCGAATTTATCCAATAATCATGATCACCTTCATCATCATTAGCCTGACTACGCCCACTGCAGGGCAAAGGCCTCTCCAATGTTCCGCCAATCAACCCGGGTCCTGTGCTTTCTGGTGGCACGGTATAACTGCAAACTTCTTTATCTTATCTGCCCACCTGATTTTCTGTCTCCCCCCTCACGCGTACGCCTTCTCTTGGAATCCAGTCAGTTACCCTTGAAGAAGAGCGGTTATCCTGCCTACGCGCTACGTGCCCGGCCCATGTCCATTTCTTCTTGGATTTCAACAATGATATGCTTAACACCCGTTTGTTCCCTGACCCACTTTGCTCTCTTCCTGTTTCTTAAGGTTACACCTATCATTTTCCTTTCCATCGTTTGCTGCGTCGTCCACAAATTAAGTTGAACCCTCCTTGTAAGCCTCCAGGTTTCCTGCTTCGTAGGGTTAGTACCGGTGAGATGCAGCTGTTATATACCTTCCTTTAGAGGGAAGGCGGTAGACTACCATTCATGATTTCAGAATGCTTGCCGAATGTGCTCCACCCCATCCTTATTCTTCTAGTTATTTCACTCTCATGGTTTGGCTCCGCGCTTACTAACTGTCCCAAATAGACGTGTTCCTCTACAAGCTCCACTGTCTCGCCACCTATCGCAAAGCGCTGTTCTCTGCCGAAACTGTTGCACATTACTTTAGTTTCATGCATATTAATTATGATGTTCCGCAAACTTAACCTAACCGCAACCGCAGAGCGACAAAGACAAAGTGAAGAGACTGTGAAGGCGGACGAGGGAGGAAGAGAAGAAAACTTTCATAATAGTGTATAAGACCACTCAATTTTACAAAACTCCGATAGTCTGACCGCTTGCTCATTAAGCATTTTCATTTATTAGACGTTTATTTAAAAAAAATTCAGATTGGTTTAGCCTCAGACCATTATTTTAAGCCTCCTGCCGCCCGGTTCTTGGCCCATCCCCCTTTGTGGGTGAGCGCCATCCATACGAGGATATCATCATCATCATCATCAATTCTTGGCCAATCCCCCCACAGTGGGTGTGAGCCACAGCAGAAGGTTAACAAGAACAAGAACAAGAAGAGAAGATGGCGATGATGTAGCATCAATAAACAACTGAAGGCACACTGCTTTCGTGGACTTTTACATTTGGCGCAGCCGAGTAAAGAACAAGATGTGGGTGACGTTCAACGTGGTACAACGAGACGGCCAGCCTATCGTGACAGGCTACAAGCTCGATGGAGAAGGACTTCGTGTCTGCACCAGAGGAGGCGACAACTCCGGCCCTCCTGCGGACTATCGCTTCCAAGGCCAACGCAGCACTGGGCGACATCATCGCTAAAGGTACCACGACTATTAACATGGATCTCAAGGAGCTAAGTCCACTGACTACACAAGGTCTCTAATACCCGTAAGCCTCGACGCAAACGCATTTTCTTCAACTCAGACATTGTCAGACGCGCTGTTGCAACTTGTCTAATTGCAAAGTCAGCAAGCCCAACGCCAAGAAGCTCTCTTTAATACACTCGCAGCATGCTGTAAAATCGGAGCCCAAATAGAGCCAGAAGTATTTGACGGCATCTCTTCTAGCGTTCACGCATGGCTTGACCACTACGAGTACGCCTGCGAAAGAAATTCTTGGTGCTCGGACTTGGACCGCGTGTTCCGTATGTCAAAATATTTAGCCGGAAATCCCGAGGAAATGGTTCGATATCCGTATTGTAAAGCACAAAGAACAACCCTGGTGTGCATGGAAAGAGAGCTTTCGTTCTGCTTTTCAAGGCAATGCACTCGAGTTGTGGGATGACGCGCTTACATATAGACAGAAAGAAGGAAAACTTTCTGAATATGTCTTTGAAAAGTGTCGCCTACTTCAACTCGCAGAGCCTAAACTTCCGGAATCGGCCATTGTACCGCTTGTAATGCTTGGAATGACGAGAGAATGCCGACAGCAGACAAAACTCATGTCACCGCGCTCTCTAAAAGACCTTCTTGGTATGATAAAGAATGTTATTGTCACAGAAACCTGCATAAAAACGAGGGTCACATCGCAAGAAGCAGCCGAACTTAAGGGTGCACGGCCACAGGACAAAACATGCGACAAATTTACGCGCACTAATTGTCCTAGCGCTCTATCTTACCGAACCGCGAGACACTTCAGGGACTGCAGCAGGGAGGCCACAAAATCTCAAACCCAACCAAGTAATGAAGTAGAGACTGTATTTATAACAAAGACACACATTCTCTATGCCGCTATGCTTGTGAATAATCAAGAAGTGTCAGTAATTTATTGAAACCGGAGCATCTGTAAGCATGACAAATGAAAGAATTGGTGTGTCACCACGATATCATCACGGGAAAGTCCATTCAGGTGCACGGCTACAACGGCACACGTAGGGATTTCTCCAAATGGACAAATGCTACACTTCAGTCCAGCAGCCAGGAGGTAACAGTCAAATGTTTGGTACTATCCGGAGTTGACTTTGACTTTATCCTCTCTCGGCCGGATATGAAGCGCCTAAAGATGAACATATTGTGTGGGACGATGTAATAACAACAGATGAAGACAAAGGGAGGAACTATGCGATAGAACCCATGAATAATGTTGTTACCAAGACAAGTAGAATAGCCACGTGCCCTGATGACATCGCAACCAAGTTCCCAGAACTAATATGCGTCGGCACATATCCACCACCGACAACAGCAATTGAGGTACCGTTTGAGCTGAACGATACAACAATAGTCCGGAGAAAGTCGTACGCCTTAAGTCATGAAAAGAAAGTTTGGCTGAAACAAGAACTCCAAGGTATGCTCGACTCCGGCATCATCAGGCCGTCTACATCCGCATTTGCGTCACCAATTACTATTGCACCCAAAGAAGATGGTTCCATTCGACTATGCACGGATTATCGGCTAATTAACAGACAGACTGAATTGTTCGCTTTCCCAATGCCCCGGATAGATTAAATCATCGATGAAACTGGCGGATGTCAATGGTTTTCAAGAATTGATTTGTGCAAAGGAATACTGGCAAGTGCCACTGAAAGAAGAAACAAAGAAATTTACAGCATTTGTCACATCATTTGATATATATGAGTATAACCGCAAACCGTTCGGATGGAAGAACTCCGGGGCGTGGTTGCAAAAGCTGATGAATAGTGTCCTGAAAGATTAGGGTAAGGTGGGGCAAAATCAGACAAAAATTTGAAGATAGTGAATATTTATTTTTATTTCACTCTTTACCCTTAAACGACAATGCAGAAACTTTCCTTCGGGTACAAGGTATGTGCTACATAAATATGACCATGTTGCCACTTTTAAAAAGCTTTATTTTAAAAAGAAATAAAAAATGCACCAGATGTCTCATTTTGCCCGAACCTGCGGGGCAAAACGAGACAGTGTGAAAAAAAATTTATCCCTTCAGTTTTTGCCAGTAGAAACACTTGAAATTAAACTCCGTGGGCCATCACGCAGCCTTCATGACCCCAGTCCTTGCACTCCACGCATTGAATCCAGACAGAATCCGGTGCTGTTTTAGCTCCAAAACTCCTTGCAGATCCAGTCTTTCTTTGTGCTATTGTTGTATTTTGTTGAAAGCTTGCACTTCATTGGATTATTCAACTATTGGACGCTAGATATAATCTGACGCATCTTCTTCGCCTCCTTTTTGCCGTTTTCGTGCAGAACTGCACGGGCGTTTCGTGGCTTTCAGCTTCGTCAGCCGGGCTTCGTGAAGGCGATGAATTTTAAAACTGTGCTAGATTCAAATTTTCTAGCACAAATTTGGTATTGAAGGAAAACTCGATGGCGAGACGTGTTTGTAAACGGCTTGACTTGGAGAATCTTCCAAATTTGCGTTCGCCTTTTGAGAGCATCTTTGGGAACGCGGAAAAATCTCGATGCAGCACGAATGGAGTGGGTGTCCTTGAACAGCAGTCGTGCTTTTTCACGTCGTTTTCTTCCCAGGAAGCTTTATATGATATTCTCTTGTGCGTCCGAACCTTCCTAAACAATAAAATATAATATATAATGAGTGTAAGTAAATGGTTCACTTAATGAGAAACTCTCTAAGGCAATTCAATGCCTTTTTGTCGCGTTTTGCCCCCCCCTGACATGCCCAAATTCAAAAAAAATTTCCGCTTTGGCCCCGCGCACCAAGTGAACTTAAATTTTGGTGGTATGTAGCTAGTAGTATATAGGTAACAATATAAATACTTACGTTGTTGTACTGACGCCAGAGTAGCTTCATGCACGGATCCGAAAATTTGGCCGAGAAGAATTTCGCCCCTTTTTGACGGGTCACGAACACACTGACACCAACCGCGTAATTTTTCCCACGCGAACGCTGTGAGCAATCATCAACTTTAACACGTAAAAAGGTGGACAACTTACCAGCACCTCTCGCTAAAATATAGAAACAAAGAAAAGTGCTTTCTGTATTTGCTATAGAGGTCGGCAAAGCCAAAATGTCGCGTTTTGGCCCCGTGTCTCATTTTTCCCCGCCTTACCCTACATAGGACAAGTTCTGCAACGTGTATGTCGATGACATTGTTGTTTACTCGAGGACGAAGGAGGACCACAGTCAGCACTTATCTGATGTACTAGAGGCATTGAGCCGAGCAAGACTCAAGATAACGCGAAGAAAATTGAATTTTTTTGTCAAACTTTGGTGTTCCTCGGTAGTCTTCAATGGGAAAACGAAAACCACAAAAGAAGAAAGTGTGCAGAGAAAATTTCAAGCCTTGTCAAGCCATATTATCTGCATTCCTTGCGAGTTTTCCTGGGTCTGGCGGGTCATTTCAGGAAATTTATCAAGAATTACGCAACGAAAACGAGGTGCTTAACAGCATTGACACAACAAGAAGTTCCGTTTATATGGACCCAAGAGTGTGAACGGTGCTACTTGGATCTTGTCAAGTTTATTTCGTCTGACCTTGTACTGACATTACCTGATTTTTCACTCCCCTTCGAACTATGTACCGATGCTTCTCACTATGGAACTTGGAGCCGTACTTTATCAACACGATGTTCAGAAGCCCACTGGAAGGCAACAACAAGTAATTGGATATTACTCATACACATTTTCGAAGGCAGAAGTTCACTATGCAACCACTGAAAAGGAGACACTTGCTGTTGTGATGGCCTTAAGATACTTCAAGAGTTACCTAGAAGGCCGAAATTTCAAGCTTTTCACTGATAATCAAGTTCTCACGCCCCTCCTTAAGCTGGCGCAGCCTAGAGGGAAGGCTGGCTTGGTGGATAAGTGAAATCCAGCAGTACAGTTTCGAACTTTCGCATCGCCCGGGACTAAAGCATCGAGAGGCTGATGCGCTTTCCAGATTGCACGTGCCAAGGGAAGCTAACAGCGAGCGTGTAAACATGACGACGCTTTGGGAAGGCACACAGGATTTACAATTTAAGAATGGCCGAATACACGTACCTGAAACAAGTGTGCCGTTAATTCTTAGAGTGTACCATAATAGCCCGGAATCAAGGGGGTCGTGATGGTTTTTGGAGGACATACCGGAAGCTTACGCAGAGATTCACGTGGAAAAACATGAAAGCGGGGTGTTGCACGCTACATGAAAACATGCCACGAATGTCAGGTGCACAAAGCCAAGTTCAAGGCCAAGAGGGAATCAGGTGGTGATGTGAACATACTCCCCGACGTTCCCTTCGAAGTGTTGCACCTCGACTTCGCCGAGATAAAAAAGGAAGGGCGAAGGCGTCAGAAAAACGCAAGCTTTTCTTGTGGCCGTGGATTAATGTACACGGTTCGTTGCTGCCAAGCCCGGAAAAGAGGACGCGAACACGATTATTCAGCTTCTTGAAAGAAGCATCTTCAGGAAACGTGAAGGTTGTAGTGGCTGACAACGGACCAGCTTTCCGAAGTGACAAGCTCCGAGTTTGGGCACAGCAAAAAGGTGTCGAGCTTCGTTTTCCTGCTCCTTATCACCCCGAAGCCAATTCTCTCGCCGAAAGGGTAATTCGTGACCTGAAGACATTCATTGCACCATACCCACAATTTAAGGGAGGTTGGAAATGCTCACTCGAGGCGGCAGTCTCACATCATAATCGCTCTTAACACAGGCCGGAATAGGATGCAGTCCACATTTTGCGGCTTTTGGAACAAGCGCATGGCCTTGCGGCTGATAAAGAGCTGGACATCGTTGGTAAAGTGTCACTCCGAGAAGCACCATTGTCAACAGAACAGAGGAAGGAGTACTGGTGTAATATGAAGAAAAACTTCGATAAACGACACATGGCAAAGATGCCGGATATTATGCCTGGAGATATGATTCTGGTGCGCAAAGGTCTCGATGCAAAATCTCCGTTCATCGGCTCTTTCGGTGTGCTTAAAACGGCAAAACAACAAGGAATATTGAAGACAATTTACTACCAAGGCTTGACAGCAAAAACAGAAGAGGCTTCGATAGGAAATGTTCTTCCGTACAATCCCAGGAGGGATGAAGACAGACGGTTGGGAGGATATGATGTTCCGCAAACTTAACCTAACCGCAACCGCAGAGCGACAAAGACAAAGTGAAGAGACTGTGAAGGCGGACGAGGGAGGAAGAGAAGAAAGAAGAGAAGATGGCGATGATGTAGCATCAATAAACAACTGAAGGAGCACTTCTTTCGTGGACTTTTACATTAATTTTCAGACCTACTCTTCTGATATCTAATAACATTTGTAGATTATTATATGTAGAAGCTACAGATAATACTGCAGTAGCTACAGATAATAATCTGAAGTAGCAGTTATTGATAGGAGTGTGCGAATAGTGAAATTTGATCTCGAATCGAATTCGAATCGAATAGTGCCGAATAGTGGCCAAAAATATCGAATTGGAATCGAATATCGAATAGTAGCCTTTTCGTGGAGGCGAAAATGCTCGAGGCCCGTGCGCTTAGAATTTGGAGTACGTTAAAGAACCCCAGGTAGCAGAAATTTCCGCAGTCCTCCACTACGGCGTCTCTCATAATGATATCGTGGTTTTGGGACGTTAAACTCCATCAATTATTATTATATCGAATCGTATTTTTATATGAAACGTGTACCACCAGTTATGGCAAGACAAAGGAAAGATAAAGACGCTACGGCGTGCTGACAACTTTATTACGGACTTGTGCGGGCTTTCTTTTTTTTTAACTTTTGTGGGCGCGCAAACATGTTAATAGAAGACCTCCCATTTCAGTCACCAGCGGCAATCCTAACATCCTAAAGGCTAACAGAGGGGATACGGTAACTAGTTTTTTTTTCTTTTTTTTTCCTTTATGGTCGCGCAATACGGCTCATCTGACAGCGGTAATGTTGTGCTTCATCGCCATGGGTGCTCTGGGCCCAAAAATCTTGGGCGTCCGTTCACAGCTGCGTTTTAGCTGCGCGCAGGAACGATGGGAGCTTGCGAACGAGTGGGGGCGGCGCGGCAGTGGCGACTGCAAAGCGTGAACAAATTTTCACTAGTGAAGGCGATCACTGAGGGTATCGCGGGCCAAAGTCGGGACGTTTTATGCGACCTAACTACGCGACCTGCATGTCTGTGTTAGGTAGTTGGGTCGCGTACGCGACCCAACTACGCTCACAAGTCCATGCCTTCATTTCTGAAGTGTTGTGGAGGGCTTGACAGTTCTCCCATGAGTTTTTCTTACGTGCAGAAATGGCATAATGCCCTCTAAAATAAACATGAACTCGCTTTTGAACACGGCTGTCGGTGCAAGTGTTAACAAAATGCCCACTGTAATGATGTTAGCGCTTGTTTTAGCCACCCACCCTAACCAAGTTGAACCACTGGCCTTTGTCGCGTTTTAGATATTCGCCCGGTCGAATAATTCGAAACTTCGAATACCAGCTATTCGAAAGTCGAATCGAATTATTCGATCAAGTACTATTCGATTCGAATTGGAAACTCCAATATTCGCACACCCCTAGTTATTGATAATGAAAAGATTAAAGCAAGAAGAATTTACCTGGATATTTTTTTTAGTCTTGCTGATGAATTCCCCAATGGTGAAGAAAACTAAAACGAAAGCAATCTTCTTATTCTTCCCGGTCGATCTACTGATTCTCCCACGCCCACCTGAAAATGATGTCGGCACCAAACGTGGTTTCGCGCTGGCCTCATCGATAGAAGGCATTGTAAGCTTTCTATGAATCAACTGGTTTCGCACTGCCTACGTCATCGGCGCACCATTTAACAGGGGACGATCCAACGTAATGACGTAATCATATGGAATCAGGTTATTTGACGCCACAGGTTGACGTAGTGTTAATTACACCAATTTTGATGGTCCGTGACGTCATGCTGATGTCATATCGTCACGCAATGATGATGTTTTTCATTCGTTAGGCGGACGCCGACGCAGACGGTCATTTTTCCCGTTTAATGAAGCACCTAAGGCTTTGGCCTTAATAGAAAATATAAGATATCTACTTTTAAAGTACAGGCCCATGACAACATCCACCTCTTTCAGTCGGCTTAGATTCGCGCTCGGGAAGCCGCATTGATAAAGAAACGACAGACTACAGCGCAATCAGAGCCATACCGTTGCTTGGGTGCGCTAATGACCGCATGCACAAGCACGCGAACAAGGTCCGTAAACAAGCTAGAGATAGCCAACTGCCTCTCATTGTAATGATTGTGGTTGCCAGCCATCTTTTAAAGATTCTATATTCCTGTCAAAGTACTATGATGAACGCGCGTCTCATTTCTGAAGCGTATCACATCCATAACGGCACCTTAGCGTTCACGACGCCACAAGTCAAAGTGTTCTATGATTGGCCTCAGCAGCGCTACGCACATAAGCCGGCTTATTTAACAGCGAAAGGTGTGTTGAGATCACAAGAACGGCCGTTTCTGGCGCCGTAGTTATCTGCCGCCGATGTCCATAACCACTATCGCGGGAAATAAGAAAAACACGAAATAAGTAAAAAAAAAATATGCATGATCGAACGGGGTTCGAACAAGGGCCCCCTTCTTGGCAGCCCGATATTCCACCACAGAGCCATACCGTTGCTTGGGATCCCTTCGGAAAAAGACCCTATACAGGCTTCACGTCGGGAAGGAATGACGTTTAACATGTGTCATATGGCGTGGTAGAAGATGAAAATAACCAGGCGTCACACAATGGGTATTGCGTAACTAGTGGGTCTCCATCTTGAACGAGTAAAAGCTCGACACAAACGAGGACGATAAAGAAACGACCGACTACAGCGCAATCAGAGCCATACCGTTGCTTGGGTGCGCTAATGACCGCATGCACAAGCACGCGAACAAGGTCCGTAAACAAGCTAGAGATAGCCAACTGCCTCTCATTGTAATGATTGTGGTTGCCAGCCATCTTTTAAAGATTCTATATTCCTGTCAAAGTACTATGATGAACGCGCGTCTCATTTCTGAAGCGTATCACATCCATAACGGCAGCGAGGCATGTGTTAGCTTCCCCTAGATTTCACTCCTTCCGAAGGAGATAACATTTCTGTCAGATTGAGCGTTTTTATTGCCTCTGCGCAGGCTGATCATCATTTTTTGTGTTTTTGCTTTATTGCTTTTCTGTTTTCTTGAGATTGTGGCGGAGCATATGTATGCGGACTGGTAGAATAAAGCACATTTGGTTGTTAGTCAGCGCCGTGGTTTGTGTCCATTTCTTCTTCCCGTCTTGTAGCGCTGTTTTCTACTGGAAATCATGAACCAACCAGCCCAAATGCGTACCCTATTGTATTTGTTGCCAAGGGAGTCTATAAGACCTCTATGATCCGTTTCCTCAGGACCTCAATAAAGGTCTCTCTCACTCACGTTAACGTATGAAGGAAAGAAGTGTAAATTTAACGGCTCGTTTTTCTTCGCTAGACAAAATAATAATAAGAACTAACAGACAACGAAGCCAATGAAAGTATAAGGAATGCTATTAGTAGCAATTGTAATGTTAAATGTGAAGTTGAGTGACTGACTGTATGACGAACATAAATGACAGGTCCTAACATGTGAAACATGACATGCAAATTATGTAAAGCATAATTTTGCTCCTTCCTGAATGCTTCGCAATACATCGATTCCCACAGTGCGTGGGATCTGCCGGCTTTGTTTGTTTTACTTTCCTCATTGTGACTTGAACGACAGACTCACGAATGATTAATTAGCTGTGTACACTTGGCAAAATAAACGGCGAATGACCAAAAGCACATAAAGTAAAAATTATTGCTACCACCGTTAGGCTGTCTACTGCTTCTTAAAAACAGAAAAGGAAGTCCTATACCTAACAGACATTAGCCTCTGGTGAGCTACATCGTTTCACTTCTCGTTCCGCATAAGATTGCGAGCGCTGAAGTACTTTAAGCTTTCTTTTTACCACGTCTGTCTCATGTCCCACATATCAATGCGCAAGGTAATGGAATCAAAACGGCTTCATCACCTATTCAATTAAAAAATCACTGAGGGCCCGTTTTGCAAAATGACTTTGCGGTTCATCAGCGCGTTTTCAGTAGCTAGGGTTCATTTGCCTCCTCGGCTGTTCGTGATCGAGAGTGCTTCGATTCATTATCGTTCAAGTGACTTGCGATCAAATTTTTTATACAGCTTTGGTTCAGGCTACCCTTTCTGGCAGATTTGTTTCTTCCGTACCTTTTAAGTTTTGTTGAAAACGCATCGGTTTTATTGTTCTGGCGAACCATTTGTAGCGCAAAATCTACTCGGTAAGGAGAAAGCGCTACACATGCAGAGTACGATGTTACCGTTCGTCATTTCTTGTACAACATTGTTGTAGAATAATGTTTAGATTTTTCTTATTCCATGCACGATTTATGTATTTTGTATTCACACACGCCCTCGCAAAAAAAAATAAAATTCACGTTTCTTGTGTCTGCGCACCTAATTTCCCGAGCGATACAGTTCTGATTATCGATGAAGTGTACATTAATATACTGATGCCACGTTTTACAGCGAAAGCTGTTATGAGATCACAACAAGGGTCGTTTCTGCGCCGTAGTTGTCCGCCGCCGCCACCGCCGCCGGTGTCCGTAACCAATATCGCACGAAATAAGAAAAAACTAAAGAAACAAAAAAAATTGGGGGGACCCTTAAGCTTCGCCTTTAAGAGTTGAACGCGATAGCGATATCCCGTCCCTACTGCGTACTTCAATCACTTAGTGCATACTATGTAATGGGTAGTATGGTTTAAACCAGGAAACATTATGCGTGGCAAATGTGGGAAATGTTTGTGTACTTGCTACGCACCCACTACGTGGTGTTAAGGGAATACGCGCAGTAAGGTGTGTGCCGTTTGTAATGGGTGGCTGGCTTTAAACTATGCAATCTTTATGATCGTCACATATTCTGACGCCCGATGGCAATTTACGCTTGTACCACGCAATATTCCTGGGATATCACATGTTATATGGCGACGCCTATATAAAGGACGCTTGCGTTTGCGAAGCATGGAAGTTATTTTCACTGCATTTCCAAGCAGAGAAAGTTATTTTCACAGTATATCCAAGCGGAGGCATGGCTGTGTGGTAGAACACCTTCTTGCCACGCAGACGACCCGGGTTCGATCCTCACTCGGACCCGAAAATTTTTATTATTTATTTTATTTGCATCTTTCTCGATTTTTCGGTCACGGACAAGATGATGATTTTTCGGTCACGGACAAGATGATGATTTTTCGCTCACAACCAACGACGCCGACGCCGGAATTTCTGCGAAACGAGCTCTTTAACGCTATCGCGTTAAAAACACCTATGACCGAATGGGAATCGAACCCGTGTCTTCTGCGTGGCAGCCCAACACTCTACCACTGAGCTACGCCACTGCTTGAAACTGCAGTGCAAACTGACCCTATGCAAGGTTCATGTCGGGTAAGGAATCGCGTTAACGTGTATTGTTAAGCGTTTTAGAACAGTAAAGTAAGAACCAGGCGTCACACAAATCGAATTGCATAACGAGTGGGTCGTTCAATGCTCCAACCCATTACAAAAGCCTCAGGCGAAATTCTTCATCGTCGTCAGGCACAGCATCAACAAAGTGCACATAATGCGTGACAAGAGTTTAGCGGGTACCGCGCTTTTCTGAAGAATGAGGAATAATGGCATAGTAGACACTTCCCAACTACACAAAAATTATGATTATTTATGCCGTAGTGGGTACCATGCAAGTGCGGTTGTTGTGGTTGCCCCAAGAGTGTTTCAAAAAAGGCTCTAGAAAGGCCGCTCTCCTAGCTTTCGCTGTGGCTGTGCTGCGAGTTCCGCGCAGACCTGGCGGTTTTTCTTGCAGCAATAGTTAACGTAATGTTCCAGTTTGACGCAAAGGGCATCACTGTCACTGAAGCCTCTTGTTTGGAAGTGATATCATGCACGAGTGATTGTTGGAAGCGACGCGCAACATGGTGGCACAGTGCGATAAACTTGAACATCTGCTGTACGATTAGTGAACTTCGTTGTTATCGGACTCGCATTTTACAATGCAATATATCTGTACAGCTCTGGCACGACGTTCATGCGCGTAGGAAATGCCCGTTTTAGGGGATCTGACCAAAACCTTGCGCCTTGCACAGCTTATCCCACGAAGTCTTCATATAACCGGCAAACGACGCTGTTACAGCGCACTTTACACAGCAATCTGTCTGTGAACTACCGCCTAAATTCCGTCACAGCTTTGCGCACCTGACCCTTGTGGTTTCGCAAATTTAGCTGCCGTGTATGATGACTCGAGAACGACGTGTCATGGTTTGTGGTGCCCACGAACATTTGGGCACCTGACTTAAAAGATGTGTGACTCTTTCCACTTGCATTGGTTTACTCATGTGCGAGGCGCAGAAGTTAGAGGTGCAGTCATTAGACAGGACACTGGCAAGGTCTACCAGGATACGAGAAACCATATTAGGAAACGTCAAAGCATGAAATCCTCAAACAAAAGAGTCATAATAGAACTGGCAGAGATTCAAAATAATGAGACGGCGTAAAGTAGCCGATAGAAGAATGTATAATATGGAAACAATTGAATACGCTTTAAAGAACGGACGAAGCCTCGAAGAGGTGAAGAGAAAACTTGGCACATGCAAAAAGCAGATGTATGCACTAAGGGAGAAGGTACGCAACATCACTAGCAATATGAAGAGGATAGTTAAAGTTAGTGAGGAGTTTTAGAGATATTTGTACAGTAATCAGCACAACCAGGACGGCAATGTAAGTAGTAGTAGTCGCCCAGAGGAATCAGGCATACCACCAGTAACGACAGGGAAAGTAAAGAAAGTTTTCGAGGGAATGCAAAAAGGCAAAGCCGCTCGTGGGGATTGGATAACATCAGATCTGCCGAAATGGGGTGAACAGATTGTGTTAGACAAACTGGCCATGCTGTTAACGAAGTGTCTCTTGACGGTGAGGGTAGCAAAATCTTGGAAGAGTGCTAATATAATTTTAATTCATAAGAAAGGGAACTTCAAGGGCTTGAAAAATTACAGGCTGGTCCGCGTAATTTTCGTCGTCTACGAACTATTTACAAGGAAAATAGACAATAGAATTAAGACCACATTGTCATTCGATCAACCAAATGACCAAGCAGGATTATGTGTAGGCTACTTGATAATAGACAATATTCCCACTATCAATCAGGTGATAGAGAAATGCGCGGAATATGGCCAACCCATATATATACAGTCGAGTCCACTTATAACAATACCGGTTTTAACAATATATCGGATATAACAATGGACAGCCGCGGCACCGTCAGCTTTTCATTGTATTCTATGGCAAAATAAACCGCTTATAACAATGCTGTCATGATGCAAGATCGGTTATAACAATTAAATGTGGGCACTGGAACCAACCCTGAACGAAACAAAAAAATGCCCCCCACCTCCCCGAAGGGAATCGTGAGGAAATGCGAATGCATTTCTTGCGCCGACACCGACTTGAGAGGCGCCCAGCCAGCGAACAGTCGAGTGAGGCGCGAGCGGACGGGAGAGTGGAGTGCAGGGAGGAGAGAGAGCGAACGGTGAGAGAAGGAGCGGCGAAGCACTGCACCTACCCTTTCCTACACTCTCTCGCACCACATGCTCCGGTTGCTAGGGGCGAGGATAAGCGCGCGCGCCCGCAGCTGTTGCTATGGGAAACGGAGTGAGAGCGGACAGATAACACATGCCGGCGCGCGGACATCTCCTCAACCTATCCTCCTCCTCCTCCTCCGCGGACAACGCCGGACAACGCCGCCTGACATAGCCCGACTAAGAAATGCATTCGCATTTAAAATGCAAAAACACTGCGACTATGCCACCCCAACCCCGCTTATTACGCAAAAGGGCATGAGAGCATACGCGCGGCGGCCAGGCGATAGCGCAATTGGCCTCGCACGCGGCGAGTGCGTGCCGAAGAGGCTCACATGCCACCGCTGCTTTCGCCTGCCGCGTCGACGCGGAGGAGGGGGAGGAGGACCAGATGGGCGCCTCTACGGGCAGTGGGGCAGTCCATTCTGAGGGTGCGCCGCCTGTAGAAAAAGCACCGGGGCGCCTAAGCCGACGCAGCAGCAGCGCTGTGTGCACTGTGCCGACCTCCCCTATTCTTCGCTAATTTGGCCACGTCTCCAGCTCCGCTGTTTGCACGTGTTCCGAGTGTGGTGCTTACCAGCGTCGTTTTCCTCCTGTCCCCGCACGCCCGGACATCGTTGCGCGCACAACGATGGCAGACCGTCCTCCAGAAAGCGACACCCCAGTGAAGAGGAAGCGAACGGCAATACCGTTGGAATTTAAGCGTAGCATTGTGAGAGAGCACAACGCCGGCGAGAAAGTGAGCAGCTTGGTGCGCAAGTACGGCCTGCCGCAGCCGACAGTATCCTGCATCATTCGCAATGCACTCAAGCAAGCCGAAAATGACAGCCATGTCGGTGCTAGCCACGCAATGGATGACGGTCGGAAAAGGGTTAGGCACGGGCCCTACAAAGCCTACGTTTTCTTTGTTATTTTCGGCATAACCCGCTTATAAAATTGATATTTTCATGGCACCTCAATATTGTTATAAGTGGACTCGACTGTATATATATATATATATATATATATATATATATATATATATATATATATATATATATATATATATATATATATATATATATATATATATATATATATATATATATATATATACGTAGATTATGAAGAGTCTGGCTTCGGTTGCCGTAGAACAAAATAGGAAAAATATATATACGCTTCTAAAAAACTGTTTATTGGTGACGTTTCGATCGGAGACCGATCTTCATCAAGACAAAATTTACCAGGCGCCGATGCGCTTTTATATCATTGCCGTGCCGAGAGAAAGAGAAAAAAGAAAAAAAAGAAAAAAAAGTGTGTACCACACGTGCTGGTGTTACGAGGCGCGTTCGCAGAAGCCTATTCTGCTGTTCTCGTCGGCACATAGCAAAGTAGTAAAGAAAGCCATCGTACATTCATGTTTCCAGAACGCCTTAGAGAGGTCCAGCCATCACATCTTGGAAGCTAGTCTCCTGGCACAGTCGAAGCGCCTAGATAGAGAAGGGTACCCGCGCCATTTGCTTATTTCCGTGGCGGAGGCAATGCACAGAAAAAAGGAAACGTAAGGGCAGTGACGGTAGCCAAGAGCGCACCACAGCGGAAAAGCGGCGAAAGTTGGCGGTCATTCCATATATGCACTCTGTGTCACATCGCCTAAAGAAAAAAAGTCACAGTTTCACCGCAAGGGTGAAGCAGTGAATGCGATAGCAACAAATTGCAATGTTGTACGAAGTGAGGCTGGCAGCTAACTCTTTTGGATCCGATCTCACGCAACTCTAGAAAACGCTGGTTTAAGAGCATACGACCGCTCCAGGGACACTGCTCACCCCATTCTCCTCGCGTTGAGAGCGCAGCACGTAGAAGGGTACACCGGCCCCGTCGCGTCATTTCACGCTCACGAACGACGGGCGGGGCCGGTTAAACAGTTGGGGGGGATCTTATCGCATGCGCCTCGGAGCGACGAAGATGGGCCGAGCCTCCGCTTCAGCCGCGTTCATCGCTCCCGCTCGCCCGCTATTACCCGGTGGTAGAACGTACGATGCGCAGGGGGCTCTTATCAATTTGGACTTCATACGTGACATGACGGCGACGGCAACGGCGACGGCAAAAACCCGTCGAGACTGTCCATATAAGTGCTATCGCAATAATAGGACAACGCCTCAACGTGAAAGTGGTTTTCAGTGCTCCTGACAAGTTGTCCCAGTTGGCAAACAGGACCTGCCCCGTAAAGAGGCGCAGTAAACAATGTGTGGTCAAGCACAGGACGCAGTTTGTCGACTGTGCGCAGGGCGTGGTGTACAGGATCCCATTGTCTTGCGGTGCGTGTTACGTGGGCCAGACGGGCAGGTGCCTAAACGAACGCTTACGGGAACACGCCAATAACGTTTGTAATGGCAAAGATGGCTTCCTGGCGCTACACGTGAGCACGTGTGGGTGCACTCCGCAGTTTGAAGGGACCACAGTTCTGGATAAGATTAAAGAAGAGCACGGGCGCATAATCTGTGAGGCTGCTCAGATGGCGCGTGAATGGAGCACGTGCGTAAGCAAGCCATCAGTTGCACTGTCAGACAGGGAGCTCTGTTTTAAATGCGAAGCATTTCTTAGCGAACTTCGGCGACCTTGAGCGTATCTATCTATCTATCTATCTATCTATCTATCTATCTATCTATCTATCTATCTATCTATCTATCTATCTATCTATCTATCTATCTATCTATCTATCTATCTATCTATCTAGCCGCCTACGACTTTGCGCTCTCCTGGCCGTATCGTTAATGAGATTTATAGCAAATTAGGTACGGCATAACATGACCGTATGACGAACATAAATGGCTGGTCATATCATGAAAATCATGAATAACTTGTCATGAAAAGTATGATTTACATGCCACGCTCATGGCGCGCTCGCGGCCGTTTCGTTATCTTGATATACACCAAGTTTGGTATTGAGTGACATGACTGTATAACGAACATAAGTGGCAGGTGGTAACATAAAAATGTTGGCATGTATGTCATCTACAACGCCATTTACATGCGACGCTCATGGTGCGTTGCGTCCTGTTCGCTAGGTTGATATACACCAAAATTAGTATTGCGCGACGTGACTGTATGAAGACATAAATGAGAGGTCCTAACATGTAAAACATTACATGGAAATTATGTAAAGCGTGATTTGCTCCTTCCTGGCTGCTTCGCATTACACCAATTGCCACAGTGCGTGGCATCTGCCGATTTTTTTTTGGATGCGGGAGTTAGCGTAGCAGGCTCAGTGATTGTTGATGTTTAGTTGTTTCGTATCTTGGCATCTGTTTTCATCCTTTTTCCACTGTTTTTTACTGTTGACTCGGGTATATATAAGAGCCTTCTTGTCAATAAAATTTCAGTTCAGTGGAAGTAAGCGCTTGTCCCGTCTTTCTCCTGTCCACCGTGTGTTATTTTCGCGCTGTTAACCTTAAACTGCGATTAGCTGCTGACGTTGCATTGATGACTAACCTCAAAGAAGGGCAACTAAAGATTACTGAATTGCACAAGGAAATCAGAACGGTAGGTCTTAAAAGTAGTATGCAGAAAACTAATATGCAACAGTCGCAGAAGAGAACAGCGCTTTGCGATAGGTGGCAAGGCACTGAAGGTAATGAAGGTAATGAAGTCCGATGTGCGGAAATGAGCTAGTCTGGAGTTTCCTATGTTTCGGGGCGTCTCCTACTCCGAACTGGCAAACGAACTTGCGATGAGAAAGGAAGCTGTATCTGAAAGCTTTCACACTAACCCACGTGCGTGTTTGGTCGAGTTGGTACTCCATTGCACAAGACATTAATAGCGCGAAAAACAAAGGACGAAGCGAGGAGATACAGAGAAGCGCTTGTCGGTGTTTCCTCACTCGCGCTGTTCCTCGCGCTGTCAGTGTCCTGAGCTATTACACAATTAGGTTCTTACACTTATAGATTTGAGAATGATTGAAGGCCATGAAGCAGACCCGTGGAGAGAACATTGGTTGGCGAAATGTGGGGCAGAGATGGGCTTTCCGAAGCTCGAAGTGCTGTATTGAGAAAAACCACTCATGCGTGCCCGCCCACCGGAAATCGGAAACTGCGGATGCGCTTTTCCTGCCAAACTGATGGCTTCTCTTAAACACGATATTTTATTGAGCTGTTCAGCCGTCTAGTAAATGTCTTCTGTCCATGCCACTATGCGGACAGCAAGTTTTGCCTTCATTCTTGGGCAGAGGAAGATTAGATAAAGCAGTCGGCGCAGGGAGTGTCATAACGGCGATCGCGAAATTTAATCACCATGCATAAAAAATCAACTTCGTCTCCCTCGGCCAGCGAAGAAATATACCTTCAACAGAAGGCAGGCAGAGTGGATGTTAATGGCACATTCTACTGGTCGTTTGAGAGCGCTCTGACTGTGTTTGAAAGTGTTGAATTCAACAGTTTTAAATCTTTTCAAGAAGAACAAGCTATTATGCAAGTCATGTTTCTCCTTCCTGATCATGTTTCGACCTGATAATGTTAGTAGCAACGGTTAGTTGCTATTTTACGTAACTTTTCCAGCGCCTGCGAAGCGCTCGAAAACGACCAGTCGAATGTAGCATAAATGTCGACTGCAGGCGATCTTCTTGCAGCCATGTGTAGGAAAATTTGACACAATCGCATTGGTAGGTGGGGGGTACGCTGCTCGATGGGTGACATAGTCGAGTAGGTTTGTGGATACAAGCACAAAGTATTGTTGTGTATTGAGAGGTAATACCCTCAGTTATGATGTTAAACTCCTGTTTTTGTCTCTGGACATAGCGATGGGAAGTCCTGGCAGCCTTTGTGCTCAGGCCGAGAGGACATCTCTTCTAAGTGTCCCCACCTCCCTTGTTGAGATTTTTACTTCAAACGATATGAGCAAATTGCTTGAAAGTTAGGTGTAGAGCACTCACTGTAAAACGAACTGTGAAGCCCTTCCATATAGGGGGAAACGAAGTGCAAAAGCGAAAGCCGCTTTTTGTTACAAAGCGAACGATTACCATATCCGTGCGCAAATGGGGGTGGGGGTGGGGGGTGGATATGCAGCCCCCTTTCCGCCATCATCAAAGGGGGGCGATAATGGTGGCCCAGGACTTCTTAAAAGGCGTGGATCATAGCCAGGTCGTCTCGAGCAGCAAGTCTTCCTCCATTTACATTTATAAAGCCGTTACGAAGCTTTCTTACTTCACTGATAAGGCCGGCGTGAAGGGGTAGAGACGCTGCGGTCACACTTGCCTCACCCGCACCCAATGGAGAACCCTGCGCACGCCTGATTGTAACCACGCACGCCTGATTGTAACCACGCACTTTCTAAAATCCTAAGGGTTGCTTCTGTCATGCTGCAAATATTTATTATGGTGGCTTTGAAATGCAAAGTAAATTAAGAACTCAGATTATCTGCCTTTATTTATTTAGACAATTTGGTAGAAGCCACCAACAATGCTACATGAGGGGAATATCTTTACTGGACTGGGATTGTGTTAGGCGATCTTTTCTGGGTGGCGTCCCTAGGCACCTTGAGGAAATTCATTCGCAATGAACGGGCCACAGCTATGCTGCCCACGCGGTTACAGCTTCCCACTAAAACCATTGCGATATACACGGAAGAGATCACCCGTCTGTTTACAAACACCGACACCAGTATGCCCGAAGGGAAGGCAGCTTCCTCATTCGGCGAGTAAAACATGAATTGTTAACTGGGTTGGTAAGAAACCCATCGAGGCCTGTCGCTGAGTTGGCTTCGGAGGCTTCGACAAGCGAGAAAACGCTCGAGATGTGAATGCGGCAATACAACCCAGTTTCTTGTCTAGAGACCACGCCGACATTCAAGCGCTAGAAACCGCCGACCTCCGTGATACGATCAGAACGATCGTGCAGGAGGCGCTGCGAAAATTCTTACTTTCATTCCAGCATCAAGTGAATTTCATTGCTTCCGACGTGCGCCAAGAGATCCAACGAGCACATGGCGTTTCTTAGCTAGCAAAAAAGTAGCAGCATGTTCTGACCTATGAAGAAGTCCGCCGTCACGCTCCTCATCCGCGTCCACGCCAAGACGCCGCACCACCGCCGCCACCGACTCCCTACCGTCCGCTTGTCAGCCAGGGCACCCACGCCGTTAGAGAGAACGACGTTTGGCTCACCCCTGGCCACTGGCTGCTCTGCTACCACTAAAAGGAAGCTCGCCATACATACCATCATTGCCAGTTCTGCCAGAGGGGGACTTCGGGGCTTCGCCTGCAGTCCACCATGTCCAGAGTGAGTTGAACGACCACGCGACTTCGGCGACTACCTCGCATGCGCACAGTAGACACACCGACGACCTCGCGATCGACGTCGCCGGCTGCTAGATCTCACCGCAGCGTCGGCTGATCCACGAGCTCTTATGCTTCAGGCCCGTGTACCTATATTTAGGTGCACGTTAAAGAACTCCAGGTGGGAGAAATTTCCGGATCCCTCCACTACGTTGTCTCTCATAATCATATCGTGGTTTTCGGATGTTAAACCCCAACCATTATTATGATCCACGATGCTTTACTTGGAAAACTAAGGGCAGCAAGCGATGGAGGTCTGCTTGCTGTTCGACGGAATGCGGAAGATCCTGAGCCGCCGACGACTGCCATTCAGGAATAATCAGGTACCAGCTCGCCGCCTACCACTCAGCGCCTTCGTGAGAGCCCTTCTCTGCCGAAACAGGACTTGAGGACCCGATGTAACAGCATCAGAGGAAGTCGACGCAGGTGCGATCTGACACGAAGGCAAAACCGTAACGCAAGACCACGAACCACGAACCACCGACCTTGGAGTGCTGACAAATGGCCACAACGTCACCGCTCTGGTGGGTCCCATAGTCGACTACTCCGTCCTCAGTGGCCCGTTCACCGCCTAGCTGAAGAAAGTAAAGACCGCTTGGGAAAGGTCCGAAGTCTGTACAGCTGGAGACCACCTAATAACGCCAAATGGAGTCTGCATGGCAACAGTGATGACTGAAGACCGCACTTCATCGACCAGCGTTGATGCTTCATTTCGAATTGTTAACAGCGCATAGAAGGTTTTGAAATCGACGAAACAACAGAGGCAAAGAGCGCTGTCTCGTCCATTTCAAAACTTTCTATTCGCTGTTAACATTTCATAATGAATCCGCACCAACTCGCCCAAGCGTCAACCCTTTCCGGCTTTGTTGCCCTACAGTATTGTCCGAGGGACGTCATTCTTGGCATGTATCTCCTAATTCAACACGGCGGAGTCATTAACCTAACATCCCAGTTGATAATGCTCTCTACGGACCGATTTAGCGGATCGGGAAATAGCACATCTTGCCTTGAATGTTATAGAGGAACATGTATACATTTTGCCTCTCTCCAGCTGATCATTTCTGTCAGCACGGAAGAACCGACAAAATCAGAAGGTGAAATCGAAGCGTTCAAACCCTGCTCCTTAGGCGTAAGATTTGCACAGCAAGAGGCATAGCCGAGCTGTGCCATGGGAAAGCAAGGGTAACGCTGACAAACTTCAGCCATGAATACAGGCACCTCAGCTATGGTACGATGGTTACGCATATGGATGAATTCGTTGACGCCAGAAATACTTTCGCCATCTTCGATGCTACCAAACATGACTTTGCGAACCGAGGTCCCCAACCAGTCTTCCACGTCAATCCGAGCCTTCCGAAGCATAAGCAAGAAGAACCCAATGTCCTGCTCCTTACACAGAAGTGCTGCTTCTCATCGTCCTCAAGAATTCAACAGAGCCCAGTGGCAAAACATCGCATTATAACAGAGTGCTCATCAGCTCCGCGAGAGCCCGGACAGAGTATCGACATATGTGCGCGAGGCTGTAAAAAACAAGTAGACCAAATATCGCGCGACGACATGATACATCCATCCAAGACTCTGTGGGCGTCTGCCGTGGTGTTAGTGAAGAAGGATGGAACCCTACGTTCCTGCGTCGATTATTGTCACATTTATGTGACAAGGAAAATAACGCAAAAGAAGAGGAAGAAGACGAACAGGACATGACGTTGAATTAGGACACCAGAAGAAAAGGAAGACGAGGTGTAAGATATAAAAAGAGAAGGTGACGTGGACAAGGGGGCTCGGGAGTGTTCGAAGGTGAACGCGTGTGCTGGGTACGAGCGTCGCCGGCCTGTGTTCGTAGCCACCGCCTGGGTGAGGACACATCCAGGCCGGGACCGGGTGAAAAGACCAGCAACGCCCAAGGAGCGCCACCGGTTCTTGTACCGTGCGCTCCAACCTACGGCACCGCTCCGTAGGCCTCAACCGAGCCTGTCACCGTGGGATGCGGGCCCCCTCCAGAAACAGCGACACCCCAGGTCAATGAACCACGAGCCCATCAGCCTTCGCCGCCACGCCAACACGCGTCCTGCAAGGCAAGTCAGCCCCATCGACTCGGACGCCGATGGCCAGGCCAGTGCCACCGCAACGCCTCCTCGCCTCGTCACGTATCGGCGACAAACGCCGTGAGTGCTGAAAGCGAAGAACGCTTTGAAATAACTAACGACTTACGTTCTCTTTTCTTTTCTTTTTTTTCTGCGGGGGAATAACTTGTTTAAAACGGCGTCCCATTTAGTGTGTTTCTTGTTCATGTTAGCAGAGGTTTTTGTTTGTTGGTTGTGTGTGCTTTCCATTAGAGGGTAAATAAAAAAAAAAAATGTCTGTTGATAACGCTGGCGTCTCGTCTATTCTTTCCCGTCGACCGGTGTCCGGAGATCCGTGACAAAATAAGTGGCGAGCCTGCCAGGATCCCTTTTTCTTGATTTTTTGTCACGGATCGTAAGGATTTCTGTGCGGCAGAAAGAATGGATCTGACGAAAATTTTAGAGTTGGCTGTGAAGCTGGGCCTATCGAGTGAGGAAGCTAAGAGTCTGTACGATGGCGAGGTAAAGAGGCTGAGGGATGAGCGAGCGGCGATACGCGAGGAGAGGAATGAAGAGGAGGAACGCGACAAACGGAGAATTGAACGAGAGAAGGAGTTCCTTTTGTGGAAACAGCGGACTTTGGAGGGAGGTAGCGAGATGAGCGCAGGTGATAGGGGCTCCACAGTGGAAAGAGAACCTCCCAGATCGACGCGAGTCTGCCCCAAAAAATTGATGGCTCCATTTGACGACCGACGTGATGACCTGGATGCATACTTGCACCGGTTTGAGAGAATAGCCCTAGGTCAAGGCTGGGAGCGTAGTGAGTGGGCGACAGCGTTAAGCATGTGCCTAGTTGGGGAGGCCCTAAATGTGTTTGGTAGAATGCCAGCTAGCGAGTCCATGGACTACGACAAAGTCAAGAGGGCGCTCCTCCAAAGATTTAGACTTACTGCGGAGGGTTTTCGCGAGAAATTTCGTAGCGCTAAACCCGAGGATTCGGAGACGGCTAAGCAGTTTTCATGTCGCTTGGCGAACTATTTCGATAGATGGTTAGACATGTCTAACACTGGAAAAAGCTTTGAAGAGGTACGTGACAAGATGGTCACAGAGCAGTTCCTGGCTTGTTGTGGTCCACAACTAGCAATTTTTCTGAAAGAAAGAAGGTTAAATGGATTAGATGAATTTGCCGAGGCGGCAGATCAATTTGTAGAAGCCCAAGGCCTTAAAAAATATAAGTAAAGCGAAAGAGGAAGCACCGAAGAACGCTGAATCATATCGGACGAAACCCAAGGCTTACGGCTATGCGCCTAAAACAACCCTAAGATGCTTCCTTTGTAACAAGGTAGGACACCGGGCCGCTGATTGCTGGACTGGGAGTGCAGCCCGAAGGACGCAGGGTATATGTCAAGGGTGCAAAAAGAGTGGGCACTCGGTAGAAGAATGTCAATATCGAACGCAGGACAAGGCGGCATGCGTTGCTGAATTATGGAAAGAACGGGACACATCGCCAGAGGCTACACAACTCGAGAGAGATGAAACGCCGCACAAGTATAAAACGGTAGATGCAACGCTCCATTCGAACGCAGCAATGCCGGTGGTTGTCGGACGGGTAGGGAACCAGCATATCTTGGTTCTAAGAGATAGTGGAGCGAACACAGTTCTTGTTAGGAGAAGTTTAGTGAAAGATTATGAGTTCACAGGGACATCGTCTTCCGTCACCCTGGTTGACGGCACTGTCAGGGACTTTCCCGAGGCCAAGATAGTTGTCTCTACGCCATATTATACAGGACAGCTCGTGGCAAAGTGTGTCGAACAACCACTGTATGACCTTATCTTGGGCAATGTACCCGGAGTAAGGGAGGTTAATGACCCTGATGCTGAGTGGAGCATGCGCGATAGTAAGGAGCCTCAAAATGCGGAAGGGTATGAGACAGCGCAGGGTAGAGGATGTGCAGTTAATTTTTCATCGGCAGTCGAGACGAGGGCCGGAGGAAAGGCCAAAGCAAAACAGCACCCTCTTCACACGGCAGCTGCATTGCCTTTCAGTATAACTCCAGAGGAAATTGCAAGTGAGCAAAAACAAGATCCTAGCTTGCACTCTTGCTTTGAGAAGATAGGACAGCTATTGAAAAGGAGACGGAGTCGCACCTCATTTGAGTTCCAATTACAGGAGGGCCTACTTTTTCGGAAATGTGTATTTAGCTCTGGTAGGGAGGTCCAGCAATTAGTGATACCAAAGAGGCTCCGAGAGACGGTGCTGAGCTTAGGACATGATAGTATCATGGCGGGGCATCAGGGAGTCCAGAAAACGGTGGCCAGAATCACCGAAGAATTCTTTTGGCCAGGGCTACAAAGTGATGTGAAACGTTATGTTAGGTCATGTGATGTGTGCCAGCGCACAATTCCAAAGGGTAGAATTAGCCCGGTGCCGTTAGGCAAGATGCCGACCATCGAGCTACCATTTCAGAGAGTCGCTATTGATATTGTTGGGCCAATTTCTCCAGTCTCATCCAAAGGCAACAGATATGTGTTGACCCTTGTCGACATGTCCACTCGTTATCCGGACGCGGTTCCACTGAAAACTATCGACAGTGTTCAGGTGGCAGAAGGTCTTCTGGAGATGTTTGCTCGCTATGGGATTCCTAGGGAGATTCTCAGTGACCGCGGTTCTAACTTCACGTCCGAATTAATGAAGGAGATCAATCGTCTTTTGTCGATAAGGCATTTGCTAACAACGCCCTATCACCCTATGTCCAATGGCCTGGTGGAGAGATTCAATGGTACCCTTAAGAGCATGATCAGGAAAATGTGTCAGGAAAGACCGGTCGATTGGGACAGATACCTTCCAGCCCTGCTGTTTGCATATCGCGAGGTACCGCAGGCAAGCTTAGGGTTCTCCCCTTTCGAGATGCTGTATGGTAGAACCGTTAGGGGCCCACTCACAATACTTAAAGAGTTATGGGCTAATAAGGAGATTGCAACGGATCTCAAGACAACATACACATACGTGCTGGAGTTGCGGGACAAGCTAGAGGAAACGTGTAGTCTTGCACACCAGGTTTTGGAAAAGTCCCGAGAGCGATATAAAGGCTATTATGACAGAAAAACCACTCGCAGGGATCTCAAGACAGGGGATCTAGCTCTTATCCTACTACCCACGGATAACAATAAATTAATGATGCAGTGGAAAAAACCTTATGTAGTGACACAGAAGAAAAAACGATATGGACTATGAATTATTGATAAATAATACCAAGAAAGTCTTTCATGCAAACATGTTGAAAAAAATATGAAGAAAGAAGGCCAAGTTGACAGTAAAGCCGACGAAATGTGAAATAGGGTTTGAAGCCATTGCTTTTCTGGGACACAAGTTGGGAATGGGCTACATAGCCACAAAAGATGACATTCTTGTCAAAATACAGGCAGCGAAAGTTCCAACGACAAAGAAAGAGGTGCAGTCATTCCTGGGTCTGACAGGGTACTATAGGGAGTTCATTCCGAGCTATGCCCACATAGCTGGTCCTCTAATCGAACTCACTAGAAAAGGTTCCAGTAACAAGGTGAAGTGGACAGATGAACACAATAATGCGTTCGTTACGTTGAAAGAGCATATGGTAAAACCACCTATTCTGCTCGCTCCGAATTTCGATAAAGAGTTCGTTCTTCGCACTGATGCATCCGATAGAGCATTGGGTGCAGTACTTTTGCAAGAAGAAAATAATTTGCTACATCCGGTATGTTATGCCAGTAGGAGACTATCGGACAGCGAAAGAAACTATTCCACCGTGGAAAGGGAATGTTTGGCGCTGGTGTGGGCGGTGAAGAAATTCCATATTTATCTTTATGGCAGATGTTTTAAAGTACAAACTGATCATCAGCCACTCGAATATCTGACCAAGACTAAAATGAGCAACAGCAGGGTCATGAGATGGAGTTTGTCTTTACAAGAATACAGTTTTCAGGTGGAATACATTAAAGGCAAAGATAACATTGGAGCCGACTTTATGAGCAGAATGAAGTAGATAAGTTCGTAGGCTATAGGTACAGCCAAGCTACGAATGTTACTGTGTCTATGTCAGCATGTCGTGTATGAACATGAACCGCGACAATAGCGATATGAATAAGTGTTTAGAGTGGACAATCACGTTTACTTGTGTCAGTTGTGTACTTTGAGTGAGGTAGTGGTGACTCTGAAAGACGAGTGTGGTGGTGCTTTAGGGTGTGCGTGAGACAGTGGTAAACGTCGGACTGGGGCTCATCTGAAGACATCACGGATTTTGAGCAGTTTTCTTCGGGAGAAAACTCTTAAGGAAGGGGGGGCCATTGTCACATTTATGTGACATGGAAATTAACGCAAAAGAAGAGGAAGAAGACGAACAGGACATGACGTTGAATTAGGACACCAGAAGAAAAGGAAGACGAGGTGTAAGATATAAAAAGAGAAGGTGACGTGGACAAGGGGGCTCGGGAGTGTTCGAAGGTGAACGCGTGTGCTGGGTACGAGCGTCGCCGGCCTGTGTTCCGGGCGCTCGAGCTCCGACGTCCTACGGCAACGCACCGTAGCCACCGCCTGGGTGAGGACACATCCAGGCCGGGACCGGGTGAAAAGACCAGCAACGCCCAAGGAGCGCCACCGGTTCTTGTACCGTGCGCTCCAACCTACGGCACCGCTCCGTAGGCCTCAACCGAGCCTGTCACCGTGGGATGCGGGCCCCCTCCAGAAACAGCGACACCCCAGGTCAATGAACCACGAGCCCATCAGCCTTCGCCGCCACGCCAACACGCGTCCTGCAAGGCAAGTCAGCCCCATCGACTCGGACGCCGATGGCCAGGCCAGTGCCACCGCAACGCCTCCTCGCCTCGTCACGTATCGGCGACAAACGCCGTGAGTGCTGAAAGCGAAGAACGCTTTGAAATAACTAACGACTTACGTTCTCTTTTCTTTTCTTTTTTTTTCTGCGGGGGAATAACTTGTTTAAAACGGCGTCCCATTTAGTGTGTTTCTTGTTCATGTTAGCAGAGGTTTTTGTTTGTTGGTTGTGTGTGCTTTCCATTAGAGGGTAAATAAAAAAAAAAATGTCTGTTGATAACGCTGGCGTCTCGTCTATTCTTTCCCGTCGACCGGTGTCCGGAGATCCGTGACAAATAAGTGACAATTATCGTCGCCTGAATAAAATTCCGAAGACGCGTGCTCTCTCCCATGGATAGAAGACACCCTGGATCGACTGCACAACGCGAAGTACTTCTCATGGATGGACGTCAAGACCAGCTACAGGTAAATCCAAGTCGACGAGTGACGCCTAGAAAAGAATGCCTTTATATATAGCACTAGACGGCATCATCTAGTTCAAATTCAAGACCATTGGTCATTGCTCGGCACCTGCGATTTTCCAAAAAGTTATAGATGCAGTAATGGCGGGCTTGAAGCGTTAAAATTGCCTAGTGTGCTTGGAAGGCGTCGTTGTTTTTGCCTGGAACTTCAACATACGCATCCAGAGCCTGGAAGCTATCGTTCAACCAATGAGCACCTCCGGCCTCACCTTGAAGCCAGAAAAGTGCCGCTTCGCATACGGGGCGCTCTTGCTTTAGGGTTACGTAATTAAAAAAATCTGAAATGCGCAGGAATCCGCGGAAAACAACTCATCGCTGCCTTCCCGCCACCCGCCAAAAAGTAGTCCATCCACTGCTTTCAAGGCTCGTGCGCCTATACAGACGCTGCATCAATGAATTTTCGCGGATCGCCGAGCCCCTATCGCCCCTCGCGAAGACCGATGTGGATTTCAAGTGGGAAAGGGGGGTTACTCGAAGCATGTGGAGAACTTAAAGGAAGCCTGTAGACGCTTCCGATACTTGAACATTTTTTGCGCAAGCAGCGTAGGACTCGGCGCATCCCTGCGTTGTTGTGGACTTCTGCATCGGCGTATTCGTAGAAATGAGCAACTATCGAAGTTTATGAGTGTAGCGCAAATGAAACTTGGTATACATCCAACTTTCACCGATACCTCTACGCAGGCCCTTCGAAGTTGTCAGTGACCACCATGGCTTGTGTTGGCTAGCTAATTTCAAGAACTCATCCCGTCACCTCGCACGATGGAGTCCGATACTTCAAGAATTGTACATTACCGCCATTTCAAAGACACGACGAAAACCCCCCTGATGCCGCCTGCCTGTATCAAGCGCTAGTCGACCTGTAGGCGCAGGACGACCGGGACGATGATTGCAACTAGGGAACAATAAGTGTGGACGACTTCACTGAACGACGGTGAGCCGACCCGGAACTCAAAGCCTTGTGGAATACCTCGACGGGAAGAACGACATTGTTCGTAAGTCATCAAACGAGGACTGGCGTCGTTTTCCTTGCGAAACGGCCTTCTCCTAAAGAACTCGCCACTTCGAGCCAACTACCTGCTCGTAACATAGAGGAACTTGTTGCACGATCATTTTTTCTGGTGGTGCGTTGGCGTCAAATTTTTTCCTCGAGGTTACTTCCTCGTAGTACCTTCAGCATTATGTCCTGATGTGCTGTAGGCTTGGCATGACGATCCGTTGGGTAGACATCTTGCATTTCCCCAGACGCTCGCGACTATACAAGAAAACTACTAATGGCCTCACCTCTAAGCTAATGTCACCCATTATGCAAGGACTTCCCAAGACTGTCAGCGACAGAAGACACCGTTTACTAGACCAGTCGGACATCTGCAACCATCGAACGACCTCGCCGACAGTTCTTGTAAATCGGTATGGACTTAATTGGGCCGTTCCCGACATTGACTTCCGGAAATAAATGGATCATCGTAGCTACCGACTACCGACTACGTCACCCGCTACGCTGAAGCAAAAGCCCTGCCCAAAGGCAGTGCCGCAGAGGCAGCCAAGTTCCTCGTTGACAACATTGTCCTGTGTTATGGCGCCTTACAGGTCCTCATTACCTACAGAGGCACATCCATTATTACTGATCTAACTCAGGCGATCTTGGGATACAGCCTGAGAAGCAACCACCATACCATTGCCGACCATCCGCAGACCAATGACCTCACCAAGAGCGTAAATAAGATTATCGCAGAGATGCTGGCCATGTAGTACGTCGATGTCGAGAACAATACATGAGATGCCATCCTTCCGCATGTGACATTCGCATAGAGCACAGCCAAGCAAGAACGACGCAGATGACACAATACAAATTGGTATACGGAAGGAGCCCGGTACCGACGCTCGACGCCATGCTACCTAACGTCACTGACAAAGAAAGCGGAACGTCCCCGTCTACATTCAGCGACGCCGGTTGTTGAAAGTCAGCGCTGTGTGTGTTATTTTCGTCTGTCCTTGTTTGTTGCGCTGTTCTTATGTTTATTATGCACTACCAACATGCCTAAATTTCTACGCTTCGTAACACACCTGTCATCTGGTATATATAGCATGGTATCTTAATTCGCCGTTTGGTACTGGTGGAGATGTTGTTTTACTTAATTAAGGAATAAGCATTCACGATATATGCATAAAAGTATGCTGTGCTAGTAGCTTGCCCTAAAACTGACAGAGCTGTTAATCTAAGGCCGCCTAACATTGAGCGCTTTTCAATTAGCAAGTTAGAATTATCAGCTGACACTGTCACATCGGCCGCATGTGTTTCGACAGGCCATAACATCGTTAGTTCCTAAATGGTGTTTTGGGTGAAACATGGACCCATGCGCAACCCAGAAGAGTATTTGGAGAGCGCTTAAACGCCGATCTTTCTGCTAGCGAAGACCAGCACCTTCTACCAGCGCCTGTGTAGTGCACTTTCTTGTGTCCCTTGTCTTGTTTGCGTTGGCTGTCATGGCTATGTTCCACGTAGCCAAATTTGCTGCTTTACTACTAGCAAAGAAGCACTTATTCCATATCTAGTCAGGTAAATTGGTCGTGGCCTGTGTCCTCTTATTTACATTTCATTTACGTCGCCATAAGGCACGTGGGTGCATGACATAGTGGCAGAATGTTCCTGTACCAGAGTTCAACTTACCTTGTAAGGAAATGCCTTTTCATCTAGAGAGAAAGAATAAAAAAATGTCACAGTTTCGCCACAAGGCGAAGCAATAAATGCGATAGCAACAAATTGGAATGTAAAGCGACGACTGGCAAGCAGGTCGAAACGTGCAGCGCGCTGCTCACGCACACATGACGCACGAAAACAACACGCACAGGACGAGAGCGAACTAAAAACATTCACAGCTCGACACTTAACGCGCTGCTCAACCAAAAACCACGCACGAAACGTATTCTACAGGTGCAGACGAGCGCGAATAACAAGTGTCGTAGTTGTTACTTCGCTGTGTTTGAAAAGCGTGCTCTTTTCGCAAACGGGGGGGGATGCAGCGAGCGATGTGACCTTCGCGCGCCCGGTAACTACAACGCTATCGTTCCGCCTAAGCCCCATTCCCCGCCACCGCGAGATAAGCGCACGCGCGCACGGGCATCTACCCCCCCCTCCCCCCCCCCCTTTTTTTCGGGTAAAGTGCGCGCCGGAAAGCGCGCGTCGCGACGAACGGGGCAGCTAAGCCCCACCGAGCGCGGCCTTTGCGCCATCTCGCTGGTAATGCTGAAAACACGCTGAAAACTCGCTGTATATAAATAGCTCGCCGTTTGAACGTTGAAGGACGTTCGCCTTCGTGGCTGAATGGTTAGCGCCGCGCGCTTTAGAGCGAGAGGTCTCTGGTTCGATGCCGCGCGTCGGAAACATTTTTCTGAAGTATTTTTCTTTGAGGTTTTTATAAATATATAGATACATATACATATACGGCAAATGACGCCGACGCCAACGCCGACGCCGACGGCGAAAACCAGCCGAGAGTGTCCATATAATTGCTATCGCAATAAAAAATAAATAACAGATTATGTAGATTTTCAAGCTCGAGGTAAAACGTCGGGGGGTCCGCCAAAGACCTTCCGCGCCGTGGCTTATAACGCGCCGTTGCTTATCGGCCGCGCCCACCGACTGAGACAGTCCGCGCAGCTGTCGCGCCGAGTTTTCCCGCCGCGCGAGCTAAGTACGAACGACGAAAGTTCTGTGCTTCTACCAGAGGTGCCACAGTCAGTTTTGCACGTTAGTTCTGGCGCTGGAGTTTGGGCATTCTTGCATAGTCTGTGACAGACTGTGGTTCGACTCTACTTTGTCTACGCCACGGAATGACCTAGCATCTGCCAAGACGGCCACGTTAAGCCCCTGATATCAACGAGCTTCGCTCATTCTTAAGCTTTACACTCGCTTGTGCAAACTTCTCCCTTTTTGAAAACGCCATTGTTTCTTTTACTTGCGTTACATGCGATATCTACCTGTTGGTGAAAGAAAACTGATGACACTTATGAACCATGCCCTTTTAGATACGTTGCGCCGAAAAGTCTACCAGAGCATGAATGGGCAAAATGCCAAGAGTGATAGTTCTTGCCGCTTATCGTTGGGCGCCCGTTCATGTCTCTTCCCTTTCCTTATGCCTACCCGCGCAGGTAGCACGGCGTGGGCGGCTTAAGCGCCTTACATAGCTATGTGCTCGAGGGCCACGTATTCCCTTCCAAGTCGGCGCTACGACTGATCATTCAGTGTTTCATTGCTGTGAAGAACTATTGACAGTGCAACAATAAATACATAAACAATGATGGCCGGAATGAGAGAATGGAATGGAAAAACAAGTGCGCTGGTTCAGAAAGTGATTTGTTGGCGTGTTTCACGTGTCAGCAGTCTTGGGCTACTACCAGTGCCTACTTCTGTCAGCCTGCCCGCCTGTGACATACGCGTTACGCACTACACGAGGGGGGACTGATCCTGGAGTCTATGGTGGAGAGCGGTGACCGGTGAACGGTATACAGGCACACCGCGTTTTCGCATGGATTACGCATTTAACCGCACGGCCCACTGCATTTCCTCAAGTTCTCCAAGTGTGATTAGCTGTGGTTAGTTGTGCGTAGCGTTACGTAGATGAAAGCAAATGTCAGGTGGGGCCCCTAAGGGGGTGATTGTCGGATACTGTTGGTTGCATGTTGCCTCGGCTGGCTATAGAAAATTGAACCTGAATGATTGCTTATGCTGTATGATATCAATCGTTGGCTAAATGACGGCTATTCTTGTCGTATAGTGCTGTATAATGATGACTAATGCCACTTAGTCCGGCTGTAGGTTGGTGAAACGATGCAGTTCTTAATAACACTTCCGTGCCATCTGATAATAGCCTAATAAGAAGTTTCGGCTTAGAATTTACGGGGAGGCGTAATGACAGAAAGAAGGAACTGGAATCCACTAAAAACGCTGCCCGTAGGTGTTTGCTGTCTTTGAGTAACCTCGAAAGAACCAATATTAATGAAAAGTAACAGACATGATTCATTAATATTGTGTCTAACAAAGAAAAAGAAGCCCTTACAATTTCCACATCTTTCCTCTAAAGAAACAGTAGTCTTCGAATCTGGTCCGAGCTTGGTGCAACGCTCGCGCGCAGATCTGGAGGCACAACGCTCCCACTTCGTGCAACATGCCGATGTTACGGGCAAAAAAGAAATGGTTCAGCCAGATTGCTTCATTATTTCCAGTAGCTGTTCCTGCACTATGTGTGCGCGCCGTTGTGGTTCGAGACGGAACTCGAAAGATGGCGCCAGGCCACGACCACTGCGCGAGCCGAGCTGGCCGGAGGCCATAGCTGTAATGGCTGTAATGTGACACCGAGGTGGACCCCCTGTGGTGAGCGCGGGTGTGCGACGGTGCGCGGGTCCCGGGAGAAGTCAGAAGAGGGACGGCTGTGCAACTGGAGAGACGCCGCATTCTTGTTTCTCCAGCAGTTCTCTTTACTTTACCTAAATAAACATTGTTCTGTTGTTAAAGTACCCATTGGTTATTTGTCAGTCTTTCTCTACCGTATCTCGAATCGTCATCATCATCATATCATCGTTTGAATCTAACATATGCAAGTTTGTGTAGCGCATATGTACATGCGAGACAGAACAAAGCGAAAAAGCGTGCTCATAATAATTGCAAAGAAACGATACGGGAAACAAAATGATCAAATGGTTTGAAAGAAAGATGACCAGACAAAAAAAAAAAAAAAAAAGTTGATACCTATGTAACTTCAAGTGCTGTTTCAATAAAAGTGCGATACCTTGTGCTCCAAACAATGACCTGAAGGCACTCAGCTTACCGTCAATACCGTCAATTATTCGGCGCTCCCGCACAGGTTCTGCTCGGCGACCTATCCGCGGCATTCAGAGACCGCACGCTACCAAAATAATTGAATGTAATTGAGATTTGGAGAACATCCCTTTAGCGTGTCCTAACTAGCGGAAATACTTATTTCTGAACTTTATCAGTGGTGCCATATTAAAATAGGCGCCAAATGCACAAACTTCGTGCACAGTCTCGACAAATGCAGCACTCGTGCATCACGCGATATGGTAGCGCCATCTATCGAAGCTAGGTGAAGTTTGAGGAACAGTGTCATGCCCTCCAAGATTTTGCGCCGGAGGACTTGCTATCGGCGCGCAATCTTGGAGGCCTTGATATTTGGAATATGCGTGGTAGGTTGACGTTAAAGGGACCCTGAAACGGTTTTGACGATTTTGTACAAACACATTGGGCCAGTAGACCAAGTCCTAAGGCTCATTTACAGACTTATTTAAGCTCTCTGCTTACACTGTGTAATTTATTACAACGCTATAAAGCTGTGAATCGCTGCAGATCAATGCGGCTCAGCCCAACGCGTTTTCAACCGCCCCTTGCGAGTACGACATGCAGTGTCCTCACGACGTCATTGGGGCTGCTGGCGACGTCATTGGGGCTGCGGTGTGCGCGCACGAAAAATTGGCTGGCGGTGTGGCGGCACCTGTCGGAGCAGATATCAACCACTCCGCGATGTCTCTGTTGCCAGACGGCGTCGTGCTGCCGGGCGCACTGGGCTATGGTCCCCGAGATGCACGCAACCTGTCGGCGTGCAATCTCGGAGGTGATCACTGGGCGAAGCTCAAATTGTCGAGTGTGCTCACGTGAGCTCTGCGAGCGCCAGCGATGCCAGCGTGTCTCATGAGTTGAGGAGGCAAGGCAGGTGTGAGAAGGAAGGTATGATATAATTGTCCGTAGCCGCCTTGGTACACGGCGTGCCGCTAAATTTGTGATGCCAATGGTTCGATGATGCTCTAGTCTAAACGCTGACAAAGCTTCAAATAACCGTTTCAGGGTCCCTTTAAGCACGATTTTTTTTGCTTCACTGCCGCGTTTGCGATAGGCGAGCATGATCCTTAGCACACTTCATCTAAGATATGAAGCCCACAGAAATGAACTGGGCTAAACTAAATGTCCTTACATTCATTCTATGCACGGTCTTTGCGTGACTAATGCTTTAGTAGTATGCTAGTACTCTTTACGAGAAACGTAATCCATATTTTTTCACCTTATTTAAAATTGAAATATTGATCTGATAAACTATGTGCTACTTGAACGTTGTATGGGTTACGTGGCACGGTTAAAAAATCGCTGGTAACCTTCGCAAGACAATGAATACAATAACCATTATCTCGAAACAGTGGAAATGACGAAACACATCGAAGAAGAATTGACAAGACGAGTGCTTCTGGCTCTGTGCAAGAATTTATATGTTATCCTCGGGTGCGAGTGTGCCATCTTGCAGAATGTGCACAATTAAGCACCGCATGCAGTTTGTCCGTTGTTTTTCTTTTTTTTTTTTTTTTTGAGACGAGAATACTAAATTTGTTTCTGTTTATTACCACCCGAAATATAGCCCATGCAGTTGAGTGGGTATGCGCCATCACTAGGGGACAATAAACGGACAAATGAGCGACTTAATAAATGAATTAGTTAATTAATGAACGTACATTGTGTTGCTGTCCAGAGCTCCTAATTTTAGTTATGTATTATGCCTTCCTGTGCTTGCTGTACGAACACGCGTGTCGCCATATTTGCAGATAGCGAATGCTTTCCCTTATGCGAGAATCATAAAGCTACGTACGACGTATCGTCGAATGAAATGTTTCATTCATGACTCATAAGACGCGCACATTTGGCTAGAAACAGCTTTAAAAACTCCGTTTAGTCATGGGATGCCAGTGCTATGTTGAATTCACCATTTCCCTCGATTCAAATTAATAAAATCACGTGGAGCATACCAAAGGCACGTACTTTCGCCGCAGTGTTGCTATTTAAGGGTTTACAAACCACAATTGATGTTTTCTCCCTTCATGAATATCTTCACTATATTTTGAACTAATCACTTATTTAGGGCGGAATCGAAGAATTGAAGTGCCTATGTTCTATCTGGGATTGCGATTTCCCATTAGAGATGTGTCGTGTTCCCATGACACTAGCAGTGATAAACTTCCATCTGCTTATAAATTAGCACAGTGCTTGAGCTTCACGTAATGCGGTCTCTATGTAATGTTAGCAAGTATCAGTCTGCACCTCAAGGGACTACGCAATTGAAACGAGTTCTTTAGTACGCATGTAAAGCTTGGAAATGTGCTTGTCTCACTGCTTCTATCATGATTGCGCAAAATTACACGGGTAAATACCATAACAAAACGAACCATATATATTAAGCGCATCAAGATTTGCTAGAGCAGCAATACTTACAAAGTGAATTTAGATCCATTGATATTAGTTTAACTTGCAGAAATGCTTTTTCTGAGCGCAAAGGCGAAAAGTGTCACGTAGTTTTGCTGTAAATGAAGTTACTAGGCCCCGGCACGTTGTCCAGTATATTGGACATTGAGACTGCAGGGGGAAGTGCTTTTATTTTGGCAATGCAGGATAGGGCACGCTTGAAGCCATTGACCTAAAGAAGACATCTCGCAACACCAATATATTTTTAACACGAAAGTGTTTTATGCTGGGGTCCACCAAGATTTGAGTGACGTATTTCCGTCACGGAAATGGCGTCGAAAAAAATACGCATGATCAGAATACAAAGCTAAAAAAGTTCCATCACGGGAGTCGAACCTACGACCTCTTGGCCCGCGACGAGAGATGCCGGGCACGCTAACCACTGCGCCACGATCACATACTCTGAAGGCTTTAAATAAAAGCCTTTTATATCTACCACTATCTTGTCACAGTGGTCTTGCTAAAGTGAAGTAATGCATTATTACCGTGAAATGCATGATCAGTTCTTTCAAAGCATCGTTTCTACGCGTCCGTCCCATTCGGCGCGTTTCGAATAGGAAAAGTACAATTTTGTCGACGCACTAACAAACACACTGCCAGGTGGCGACCTTACCCCTAGCATCGTCCTCGATCATAGCATCCGTCCATACCAAAAATAGCTCTGCGACGCGCGAGTGCTTGGCGTGGTTGTAACTCCGCGTTCCTAGCTCACCCCGCGAAAAATTGCAGCCGGCCAACGGGGAAGACACGACGCGCGTTGCGTTTCCCTCTGGTCGGGCAGCATTGTTCAATAACACTAACATGCCGCGAGTAGGCGACCTTAGCCCAAGTTCGGCGTCCCATCAGTGGCGCTGTTCTGGCTGTCACACTAAGGTCCCTAGATATGTCACACCGCTTTCTCTCATTCCGCTCTAACCGTACAGCTACCTCAAACATCTATTACTGCAAGGGTCTGTTTAGTCATTGATCATGAACATTAGTCATCCGGATACAGATATACCACCAAGCGTCAACGTGGATGCATCCACGTTAAACGGTGCCCTAACTGCCAAACACTAATAGACGTTGTGCAAGCTATCTTATATGAATGTACAGTAAACATTCAACTACTTCTGTAAGGACACGTTCCACTTTAGTGTTATACCGATTCCTATGACGGAGGGATCAACCATGCTTTTTTTTACTTGCTGCTTGAAATACGCGAGTGCAAATCTGAATGATTGTCAAGATTTCAGCCAATAAATCTTAGTCTAAAACGAGTGGACATTTTCCAAACAGCGCCGTTTCAGTGTTATGGAATAGACTAATAGACAGTTTCTGCAAAAAATTTCGTTTTCATGCTTCAACCTTCCATTCAGCAGCGAGCAGCTTTAGAAATGTCCACACCTCATTGTTGGGAAGTGACCATGTTTGTTCCCACTTGAAATGGAGGCAGTGGAGCTTGTTCTCTGGGTCGCTGCTTGTCTGGGTCATTGTCGTGGTCAGTTGGAATCTGAAGTCCTTCATTCACTACAGCCTTGCCACAGACACGTGGAAATCCTAAAATGTTTAGCTCCCTCGGTCTTTTCTGCTGGCAGTGCTTCTCATATTTATTTAATTTTGACAGTAATAATAATAATAATAATAATAATAATAATAATAATAATAATAATAATAATAATAATAATAATAATAATAATAATCAGTCAATCATTCATTTAACGTGCCCAGGAATAACCACCAGGTCTTTGTGCAGGCGTACACAAAAATAAAACAATAAAAATAAACAGTACAATACAGTCAGTCTTCAGAAAAAGAAATCGAATAAAAAGAGCGAGAACGCATAGACAAAAAGAAATAAACGGAAAAGGGGAAGAATGACAAGACAACAGGAGAATCATTGAAGGGGAGGGAAAAACAATGTAGAAAAAATACACCATCTCCCGCTACAGGGGACCATGAGGCGATGCGAAGCAGCATGAGGGCTGCACACCACGTTTGCATCGGTTTGACTAGGTGTTTACGTTAATGTTTCCGTTAATGTTGCGTATTTAGTGTTATTGTTTGTGTTGTGTTTATGTTCTGATGTTGTTAACGTAGACACCTAGTTAGAGCTGTGCGCCGCCGCGCCGCGTCGCCGCCGCTGCCTGTTTTTGCTCACGCCGATCGCGCCGCCGCCGACGTTTCCAGAGTAACCACGCCGCCGCCGCCGCCGAACAATAATTTCGGCGCGCCGCCGGTAGTCTTTCATTTTAACCCGAACGGGGAATCGGGGCATAAAATACATCACTTCACTGGGCAAGCTCTTCTCGATGTGTCGGTGTAATGGCCTCTCCAGTTCAGCCGCCACTGATTGGAGAAAGCTCGGCCAGCAGTGCGCCCTCTCTTTCCGATTCTTCCTCTTCAACGTCATTATGACGTCACGAAGTTTTCACAACTCTTGAATCAAAGTAGAGGAACGGAATGCACTTCAACCATAGAGGGGGACAAAACAGTCGAGAGCACGCCTAGCATATCTATAAGTCAACCTCCTCTGAAGCCACTACCACTTTCGTGCTCGTGTCGCAGTTACCATCATGCTTTCCTTTGTTTTTCTTTTTCTTGGGGAGCTCATGAGTAAGTAAAAGAAAATTCACGAGAGCGGGCGCCTCATGTCCACAGACCAACCTCCTCCGACGCCACTACCCCCCTCGTGCTCTAAGCTCTGGTCAAAGTTTCCAGCATGCTCCTGTTTCATTTTTTATGTCTGGGGAGTTATTCTCGATATGTTCCTCTAGTGGACGGTCCATTTCGGCCGCAGCTGATTGGCTGGAGTGCGGTGACCAGTGCGCTCCCTGTTTCCGGATCTTCTTCCGGAACGTCAATTTTGATGTCACAAAGCTTTCACAACTCTCGATTCTAATGAGAGGGACGGAATGCGCTTCAACGCAACGAACGCAGCGCCCAGACGTCAGCTTTTGGGCGTACATCTCGGAGGCTGTGCATAAATTCTGATTGCCTAAGCCATCGAATTAGGTTAAATGCTGCCGCCCGTCTAACGCACCTGCGAAGGTCGGTACGCATTCCCTGTATGGTTTTCAAACATCTGGGACACATTCACAAGCAAGTTCAGACTTGACAAGTTCCTGTTCATGTAAATTTCGTCCACTTTCTTCTTACGCTGGGAATGTGCCGGCGGGTTCGGTGCATTGACGTGGTATAATATCTGGGGTTCAACGTCCCAAAACCGCTGTATAATTGAGGGACGCCGTAGTGGAGGGCTCCGGAAATTTTGACCATCTGGTATTCTTTAACGTGCACTGACATCGACAGCACACGGGCCTCTATTATTTCTCCTCCATCAAAATGCGAGCGCCGCGGCCGGGATCGAACCCGCGACCTTCGGGTCAGCAGTCGAGCACCCTAACCGCTACGCCACCGCGGTGGACGCATCGACGTGGTCAAGAGCAAACATCACGGCCAACCGCTTTTTCGAGTAACTGAATGCGCTCTGCCGAAATAGACTGTGGACACCTTCTTCAGATGGACACATCAAGAATAGCTCCCCGGAAGTTGTCGTATATATTTCTTTCCTCCAGAATTGCCAAGAGTATTGCCTGACCTCAAGGCTGCGGCGTCCTACAGCCTTAAAGGGAGACGACCCAACTCGCTGGATAACATATTCGTGGAGTCTCGGGCCTACTACATTGTGCATAAATAAATCAAATACATAAGTAATATATATATATATATATATATATATCGACGTTTTAATGCACTTTTTCCCCTTACTTTTTTTACTCGAGTAAGTCGATAAATAAATAGAAAAGTAAAGGCAATGAAACACTTAGAATAACCGATAGCTGAGCTAGTTTAAGATATTCATGTCGAAAAGACACGACGTGAAAACACAAGGGGGAAGTCAAGAGAGTGACCAGTTATCTCTCACGTTGACCATCACGCGCAACTGACTGAGAGGTATCGCCTCTTGCCCGGGAATGCGCAGATAAGTATTTTAAGTGCGGAGCAATTTAAGGGCCCGGGCTGTCGTATGCAGTCATCGCATGCTGTCATCGTATGCTGTCGTAGCTTGGCGTAACTCAGGAAAGACCACGAATAGTATAGCCATCTGTCGCATATTTAGCGCACGCTCGCGCCAAGGAGAAGTCTGCTTCCTCTTGTTCCTCGAGCGCCTTGATGATGATATTAAGTGCGGAACAGTTTAGGGGCCCGGGTTGTCGTATGCTGTCGTCGCTTGGCGTAACGCAGGCAAAACCAGGTATAAAGATAGAAAAAAAAGGAAGCGAGCAAGAAATAGAGAGAGAAAGAAAGGAAAAAAAAGAGGAAGAATAAAAAGAGCCAGAAAGAGAAAGAAATAAATGAAGAGAGAGGAAGAAATCAGTGAAAATTGAGAAAAAAAAGAAGAGAAAAAAGGGAAACAGAGAAAAAAGAAAGAAAGAGAAGACGAACTAAAGAGAAAACCGAAGAGAAACAAAAGAAGGTTGTCCAACTCCGCACTTCCTTCAGGATTGGCACCACTAGTGAGAAGCTGCGTTAATTTTTTTTTTAATGCGATAGCGCTTATATGGACACTCTCGGCTCTGATTTTTGCCGTCATGTCCCGTATATATATATATATATATATATATATATATATATATATATATATATATATATATTCAGCAGGAAAGTTCAGTGGGTTCGGTCTGTGTAAGAAAAAAAACGGGTGCACGTACGAGAAAGCAATACTTTTATGCCTTACGCTTCGCCGTGGCACGGCCTTCGTCAGAGGGCCGTGCCACGGCCCTCTGACGAAGGCCGTGATATATATATATATATATATATATATATATATAGGCGACGTGATATATATATATATATATATCAGTAAAAGCCACGAAGCCACGCGGGTAACAGTGCGGCAGCGGGGGCGATAAACGCCGCTGAAGCGGACATCAAACGAGCCGGCCCACCTCCGTCGCTCCGAGGCGTATGCGATAAGATCCCCTGTTCGACGAGCCGGGGAATGCTCAAGGAGAGGAACGCCCCGCGCGTCTTGTGATTTCACAAGCGCGGAAAGACGCGAGGTGGGGGGGGGCTCATGCAGCCACTGCGACCTTTGGTTTTACGAGCGCGGTCGTCTCTGGCGAGCGCTTTATCTCGCATTCTCAGCAGCCGGCGGCGGGCGGCTGGCTACTACGTGCTCCGCTCTCAACGCGACGACATTGGGCGAACAGTCTCCCTGGAGCAGCCGTATGCTCTTAAACCAGCATTTTGTAGAGTTGCGTGAGATCGGATCCAAAAGAGTTAGCTGCCAGCCTCACTTCGATTAACATTAGAATTTGTTGCTATCGCATTCACTGCTTCACCCTTGCGGTGAAACTGTGACCTTTTTTGTCTACCTGCTTTTCCGCCGCTGTACTATTTTTCAGTTAGCGGCGTTCGCGGTGTCTTGACAGCTCTCTTCTCCTTGTTTGCACGCCCTTTCTTTTTAAGGGCCCCAAAGCAGCTTCTGAAAATACAAAATCGAGGGCGTTATTCTCTCTTGGCGTATCTCTTCTTTTTAGTTTTTTTTTGTTGCGCTCCTCGTGACGCAAGAGCGGTAATTCACGTTACATGATTAGGGCACATATTCTCGATGGTCGATATACGAGAAATATCAGTTGTGAATTGTCTCCTACCCTGCTTTGTCATGCATTCGCTCACCCGTTCTTCCTCACCTCACATGATTACCGTCAACTATGAACTTATTTCACACTTTTTTTGTGAGTTTCCGATTGCGCAATGCGAAATAACAGAGTGCAGTCGACAAGCTCGAAATTCTGATGGGCTCAACGCTTAGTGCTCCCATTGTACACGTGCTTTATAAAAAAATAAGTGTCGAGGAGATATGGAATGCAACGAATGGAAGAGGCACCGGATTATTTGATTCTTCCAACGCACGAACTCTTTACAGTGAAGAAAATCCAGCTCTCCAAAAAAATAGGCCAACCCGCTTCCACGATAACTGTATATTTTTTGATGGCGATAACAGTTAAATGGACACTCTGTGCAGGTTTTCATTGTCGCCGTCATGTTCCGTATAAAGCCCAAATCGATAACTTTTGTACGCGCATCGTATGCTGTACCCGCTACCCAGCCAACCATCAATATTCAGAGGATGTCCACAAATGGTCTGAATATCCTATGTTATTTGTGGATATTCAATGGATATTCGGTGAAGATTTCTATTTAAATATTAAAAAAATGGATATTCATACAATATTCTTGAACATCGTTTCACTGACATGCATGCCCAAGATATTTAGCGTATAAAAAAAGTTCACTTGCTATGTTTACGCTAGTTCTAATCTTTAGATGGAATACCCCAGGGTGGTGACACTCATAGGCGTGCGCACGAAGGGGGGCGCCCCCCCCTAGTTGCCCTAGTCACCTATAAAAGGGGGGGCGCAAAGTCAGCCCGATACATTGAGATAATAGGCAGGGGGGCATTGCGATGAACCTTCGCCCCCCCCCCCCCCCCCCCATGAAGGGGAACCGCTGCGCACGCCTATGGTGACTCATTAATGAAACTGCTGTTATCGTCTCTGTGATGTTGTTGAGGCAATTTTTAAAGTCCAGAATACCCCAGCAATCATGCTTTCCTTCACACACTACTCGTTGAGCATCAATTTTACCCGTATTTATGTTAGTTGTACCATCAATGGTGCGTGTATGCATGATTTTTATATTTGGCATGTTCGTTGCACGTATATAGGGCACAATATACAACCGCGATCGACCCAGCCATGTGCGGCGTTGTTGCGAAATATATAATGCTGGGGCATAATGAGCCGTTGTGCGAATCACTCGTGTTTAAAACATAGTCGTCACTTCCCCTGCGAAAAGGAGCCTTTTTTTTAAGGTATTCGCCATTATCTGCCACGATCTAACGGCACTGAACTCTGCTAGCTTCGACTCGGCTTTTTCAACAACGCCGCCATGTGGCCATGTGTCCATGTCGCCCCGTCTGTCTGTAGATGAGTAGGGATAGCCCTAGTCCCGTATCTACGTTTTCATACGCTAATGCGAAATAAAAATCTATTTTACAATATCATTACTAAATAAACAATATTGTACTTTTTATTTAGAGCTAGAAGTGTTACAAACAGCACCTTAATATATTGAAGAAGTTATTAAGCCACCGCAGATTCGTACAACACATGGCGACTCGTCGTTGAGTTTGCTTCGTCTGTGTATCCGTTATCGAAGCGAGGTTTCTAGATTGACCTGTCTAAGGGACCCTGAAATAACCATGAAATAGTTGGTATTGGTCAGATTTATCTGTGGAAAATGTTACGCGTAATGACCGGCATGTTTGAGCGGTTTTTTTCTGCTGTACTGGCGGTGTCTTGGATTCATCAGCGCTGGTCGAACCACAACGATTTCCTGAGCTGTAATTCTTCCATAAGGAGGTAAGTATTGTATTAATGCGTTTCAAGTATACGTGAACGTTTATCCCGAATGTTTGTGGCCTTCTCCGAACCTGCGACCTTCGAATAACGCGTCCGATGCTCTACCACTGAGCTACGGTGGCGGTCATCCATACCTATTTGTGTGGCACATGGAGACCAGTGTTGCTTCATTCTAACTTTTTTCCATCCTCACCATGTATGGCATGAATAACAGCTGGGACAGTGGACATTACTGCCACAGCCCCTTGCTTATATCAACGTTCTCGTTGCTACTTATGCTTTCCCATTCCACGCAGACTGTAATTTCTCGGCATATTTTCCTCGCAAGCTTATACAGTCATCACGTAACGAAGCTTCTTTTATATAGTCCATAGGATTTCCTAGTTAACATTTTGATATGTGCCAGTGATGTCTAGAAAAGCCACATTTAATAAACTGTTTCATATTCTAATAGATATTTTTCGACACTGTGCAAGAACAAATAGGTTATCCTCTAAAGGCCCGCCGATTTGAAATAAACTCTGTAGTGGTTCCAAAATATCTTCTGCCCATGTTTACATTTTTTATTTCATTGCTTGCATCGTCAACCTTTATAATACCGATTTAATGGCCAGTTGTTTATATGAGCAAATGTTATCTTTCTCTGCCTTGCCTTCATAAATAACTAACAACACTTTAGAATAACAAACTTATTGCATTGTATAAATTTTGGAAAGGACACTTTTGTATTTTCATGTAACCACCCCTTATGTAATACCCCCCCCCCAGGGTCTTTAAGGTATTAAACTGATCTGATCTGAAAAAATTAAGCGCCGGTTTGTGTAAGCACCCCCCCCCCCCTGCTGTGCTATATGGTCGTGTATAATGGTGCACATCTGCCCATGCAGCAAACAACAGTGAACACGTACAAGTTCACTCATTTTGCATCTATTGAAACTAGCTTAAAATGTCCGTTAATAATTGTTTCATGGTTCATCTAGCCAACATAGTGGGCTGAAGGCACACCACAGACTGTGCATGTACTTCACCTTCACAAATGGGCTTAGGGCCATTATGGCTTTTGCTAGAAATGTGTTTGATGGGTGTTTATTGTTTTACTTTTCACTTACTACGCATAAATATTTCTTTCAGGTGGTGTGCAAGAACATGTGCCAACACACTCTACGTCTCAAGATATGTTGCTGCAAGCATTCAATAAATGCTGTTAAGTTTCACCACCATGCCGCTTTTGCTGTGCACTGTTCACTGACCAGCAGGTCCTGTGGTTGATAAAAGTAGGAACCACGTGACATGCAATAGCAGCCAGCTTATATATGTGCGAGATCTGGCCAGTTTGAATTGTACTTGATATGAACATTCGTCGTGGGATTTCGAGGTGGAAATAATTCCATGGGAGGTGGTGGTGGTGGTGGTGGGGGGGGGGGAGACGGGGTTATTGGGACCAATTTTTACCTGGGAAAGCAATCATATTGAGATTGCATGGGTCCCTGCATCTAAAAATAAATGTCATATCAAGGATATCTGTGGAACTGCTGTGGACGACCTATGGATGTTGAGTTTTCTCAAAATGGACATCCTCTAAATATTGCATTAATATTGCCGATATCATATCAATGTTGTGTGTGGAACCGCTGTGGACAATCTATGGATGTCCACTGTGTTCAAAATGGACATCCTCTGAATATTGCATCAACATTATATTAACTTTTGTGGACATCCATTAAAGATTAAATATCTTATGGCAAGATATTTATTTAATGTCCACTGGATGTGAGATGGTTGGCTGGGTAGCTAGTAAAAGCTCGCGAGTGCTAGCGAGGAACACAGCTGAAGCATAGATGAAACAAGCTGCCCATCTCCATCGCACGTGGGGCGCATGCCATTACATCACACCGCGTGAGAGGCCTGCCGTCGGTCGCTCCTCAACTAGAAAGGAAGCCCTGTCCGTCTTTCACTGGACGAAGGAGCATGAAGGGACGTCGGAGTAGGGGGGGGGGCTGCGTGGCTCGATATCCGCACCTGTGAACTTGGACTATAAGGGCGCGGTCGCGAATGATGGAGCACGCGCTATCTCGGCAGGCATCAGCAACACGTCTCGTATACCCTTCTACGCGCTATCATCTCACCACTTCGTGCTGTGACTACTGATACGACAAACTGCATGAGAACCGCTCCTCACCCGGGAGCGGCCGTATTCCAATACACCATTGTTTTACATGTTGCTGTCGCATTCACTGCTTCGCCCTTTCGGGGAAACAGACTTTTTTTTCAAAATTCAAGGCACAAACTTCTATCCCCACCACCTGTTGAATCTACCCCCCCCCCCCCCCCGCGCCGCGCCGCCGCCGATCCGATGAACCCCACGCCGTTGACGCGCCGCCGCCGGAGGTGGAAACACCGGCGCGCCGCCGCCGGCAACATTGGGTCCGGCGCACAGGTCTACACCTAGTGTCTACTTTAACACCGAGCGGCGCACACCGTGCGGCTGCGCTGCACGGTGTGCGGCATAGCCGGCGCAGTGACTGAACGTGTGTACGACCTAACGGGAGCCTTTTATCTGAAGGAGGACGGGGAATGTGGGTAGAGGGAGGTTGGCTACGGCGCAGCCACAGATGTTAACTGGTATGTGGAGAGGAGGTGTGTGGAGAGAGTTTGCGCACGCGCAGTAAGGGCCGATGGTCACACCGCGCACCGGATTGAACTCCGCCATAACCTGCTTCGCATCTAATATACACAACTATGCGGAAGGTTTCCTGAAAGACGGTAAAGGGAAGAATTTGTACATTGTGCAAATCTATGTTAAGACAGTGCGAAGCTCGCATAAAAACACTGACTGTGGACAATGAAAAACATCAAGATCAAGAAATTTAACATTATAGAGAATTTGTATTTGTGAACGGTAGAGTGTTGAAAGAAGTTGGCAGGTACGTGAAGCGGTCGATTCTCTATGATTAACTTACGCGGAATTCGAAAATTAACACAACTGAGAAGTACAGGGCAGGATATCATACCGTGAAGTAGCTTGCGAAGAAATAACAGGTCAGGGCGATTTCGCCGGCAGTAAAGGGACGACATTGACAATAATTCAGCAGTGTTACAACAAGATACAGAGTCATTTCTAGCGAAACGATGGCTGTAAATGCTTAGGAATTTTTTCTGGACTCGCTCAATGGCGTTACTGCTGGATTTAGATATGCGATTCCTGATCACAGATGCATACTGAAGCCGGGGAAGACGTATTGCAGTGTACAATTTGTGGAATGCTGTAGGAAAACTCAATTCTCGAGAACTTCTGCAAACACAGTCTAGAGAACGAAGGCCCTGCATGGCAGCATGTTTAGTGTGAGCAAAAAAATTTAACGTGCTATCAAAAGGAACACGAAGATCACTGATCTCATAACTTCTGGGTGACTGCTTGTATGCAATTGATTCCCGAAATGCGTGGGGTCTCCCGGATTGCTTTTCCTCCGGCTTGGAACATATTTAGCTTATACTTGTATTTTAGCATGTTTTCTTTCAGTGTTTAACATATTTCTTAGTTGTAGTTCTGACCATATCTTTCCTTTGACGTCTGTGTTTCAGTAAGCTTAATGTTGCGTTGCCCACTGTCTAGTATGTTCAAGCTCTTGGCTTGCGGTTCGCTGCGTAAGTTTACTTTGAAAGCTTACCTTTAAAGCACATGTCCTGTGCATTAACATGGTCATGCCTGGGCATTCGCGATTTCGTATTTGGAAAAAGTGCTGAAAATTTAGGGTACTATTAACTGTTCTATGAGTGAGCTATAAACTGTCTCTTCGATGAAGGCTGAAAACTTGGAAAGCACTTAGTTTGCTCGATGTGTTTTAATATAAGGCAGTAATTGACGGTGTCATTCGTGTCGAATAAAACGCGAAGAATTTTGAGTAGTACGTCTTCCACTATGCAAAAAACGGTATATTTCCCGTGGTTGTGACAGTGAAGGGAGCAATCGCGGACGGTAAGGATGAAATTCTTAGTGGGCAAACATGTGAACAGAAAAAGAATGAGACTCAAAGTGCAACAATATTGGCGCACACAGTCGTCGTTGCCCGAATAATCTGATTAGTCTTAAGGCGCGTAGGCATTTATACTTGTGATATCGAAGATTCGCCTTGTTGGTATCTTCGTTAGTTTCAGATTAACTCTACCGTTACCGCGCTCTACCTTATCAGAGAAATTTTATATAATTGGGAATGTTCGACATGCCGGCGCGGCGCGTGCAATGCAGCGGTGACACGTGTAACGGGTCAGTTACATGAAAATAGAAACAGAAACGCAAGTGGCAATATCATCCAGAGTACTCTGCGCTCTGTTGAGTGAAAGTTGTACTGCACAATCCCTGAAAATTTCGCCGGTGATTATGATAATGCCTAATGCGAAGTCTGAGCACAGTTTCCTGATGACGCTACGTTGAGTGCGTTTGAAATTTTGGCTTTTCGCAAGGTATACAACACGAAATCCATACAACAATATGAAAAGCCATATAACAATATGAACGAAATGTAATCAATTCTCGAGGTAGCTGTGGTCAAGTGAGTGGTCAGACGGAGATTTTCGCTTGAAAGTAACACCCCTTCAAGTTGGATAGCTGACCCTGAATAACTCTTGAAAACACGATACCTTGTTTTAGAGCACGGATTTGCTTCAAAATATTCGCCTATAATTCGCCAAGGCGAATACACGTAAGGCCATGGTGTGAGTGTCCTGCAAAAGTTACTTCACTGAACCACGTTGCAAGCAATGAAAATGGCTCTTTCGTTCAGTATTGGATATGACATTGAGCAGCAACTGTCCTTCCCTGTTGGGCTGCGGTTTGTGGGACATCAGTGTTCAAAAACACTTTCAAGAGATCCAGCACAAGAATATGATTGTGGTAATCGAGAGACAATTATTGGAATCCGCACATTATCCATTGTATACAAACTATGGTCAGAAGATGCCTGTGTCGAAACCGGTCCCTAAATGATGCGCAGCGTAATCCGTCTCTCGCGCTTTTTGTGCAAAACAACAACATGAGGCCTCGTATCTCTCAGAGCGATGACTGGAAGTCATCATATCGACTACATAGGCTCTTTCTATGGCTCTTCTCGCACTACCGCATTTAGTGTGAGAAAATATAAGCTGAATTGAATATGGAGTACCTGAATTTCTTGTACATGTTTAGCCTGAGGTTACAAAATTGACGGTGGCAATGCTGCTTTAAAAATGTAAAACGCCTCGAACACTGACTGTCAATTTCTTAGCACGTGCTGCCCATGCAGAGTAATAGCCAGCAACTGCTTTAAGGCTTTTGTTTACTCGGAAAAAGGTAGCAGAGTTGCTCTTAAAAAAGAGTTAGCTTGTCGCTATCGTCATTTGTTCTCTCAAAAATTGAACTTATCACTGAACATTGTCTGAGGTTGTCCGACGTAAATCTTGTCTGCTTGTCCTTCAATTGATAAAATAAAAGTTACTAGGCTGAATACGAGAGAAAGGTATTGATTTACACTATAAAAATGTAAAAACAATCGCAGCGTGTAGTTCTAGCCTAGATTTCTAGGTAAATGGCCTGAGTGAAATGTCAACAACACCTAAGATAAATAGGCCGTTCGATAAGTAGTGTTCACTTAGCTAAACTTTTCAGGTATAGAGAGACGTTTCAGGTATAGAGAGACAGTTGACGAATACTACATACCACCACTTTGTATTGCATGTCTCTCCAATACTAGGAACACTTAAACAAATTCAGAATGCAAAGTCGTGCAAAGCATGGCCACTGCAGAGCAGGTGGACACTAGCACTATTCCTAGCTGGCCTAGGCTTTTACTTTCTCCCCCTCCCCTCTCTGTTTCTCATTCCTCGCTGTTTTATGCTATGTATTGCTATGAGTTCACTCTTTTTCTACAGTTTTTGCAGCTGTTTCGTTGTATGAATTTCGTTCTTTCTCTTTCTTTCACTGTCTTTCTGTTTATCTTTTTATTTTCTTTGTTTCTTTATATATTTCTCCTCCTCTTCATTTCTATTGCTTTCAGTCACTCTCTCTCTTTCACTCTCACCCTCTTCCTGTGTTCTCGTTCTCTCTTCCTTATTCCCCTCCTCCTCACCTCAAATCTGTCCTCCTCAGACTCCCTTGCTACACCATACTATAGAAGGCTATGCTATGCGCAGCTACCCGAGTGGTTAAGACGCTCGGCGTCGAATCGTGGGTACGTGGGTTCGAATATCGCGTCGCCGTGAATTACTTGCCCGAGAATTTCTCCCTTTCTGTATCTTTATTTCGCTCTCGCTCTCTAGTCGTTATCGCACCCGTCGCAATTATTCCATCCCGCGCCGTAGAAATCGGCGCACGTCTTCTGGAAGTACAGTAGATGATGCAGAAGAGGACGATGATGAAAAAGAGAACAAAGAAAGCGCGTGCCGGTTCATGATGATAATGTTTTCTGTTCGCTCTGCACGGACTAACGGTCTGGTTAAAGAGCTTCGCTGTTAAAAGTTCCGCACCGCGTGTCTGAATGAGTTCCAGATGAGCTGTTATCGAATGGACTTGTGTGTCATAACGATACAGATCGAGCAACTTGTTCGATTCAAGGAAGAGTGAAAGGCTGTGGGTTCTCATTTCTTGGGCTCTGTGCAGAAATATCGTAATGGTAACTCTCGGTGCTTTATGAGTGAACGTCAATTTTACCCAGTTATAAACTGATCCTAAAACAAACGAGCGTAAGAAGCGGGGACATAAATGAGAGACACACAGGACAGGCGCTCAAATGGCGATGTGAACATATTTTTTTCGATGCCAGAGGAAGAAGTGAAGCGCTACAGATAGCATGATGAAAGGAAACATCTACTGTTTCGCCATCAGAGTGTGTTACGCTAAAGATTCTGGCACGATTATACGTGCTCCTTGGGCTGAGTCCTAACAAATAACCAAAGGAGCTCTTCGCGTGGGTACTATAAAATGACACTTGCACAGTTGGTTGCTGAACACTTAGTACCTTTGCTCGACACACGTTCCCTTTATTTGTGCTGCTTGATTGCGCTTCAACAGTTAGCAAAGCTGGGCCCACACACATGGGCACGGACCTTGTCTTCAATGATTTGGATTTGAAGGGAAACGTTATGCATCGACCTATAAGCATCCATATATTGATGACATTCACTTCCCCGAGGGATTTTACAAAGCATGGGTCTCAAGATCACCTAAGTTACCGGGACGCAGTCAGGAAATTTTCTCCCGCAAGGGCCGAGACAATGACAATAATGACGGTTAGACCGGTGGGAAAGGGGGGGGGGTGTTTGTTTGAACACGACGCCAGCTAACGTTGCCATTTAAAGAAGGCCTTTTCCATAGCTTAAATATGGGTCATTTCTCAAGGGTATGTAAATAAGGTTTCCAGTACCATATCGATACTGATCTTGAGAATGACTAATATAAAGTGTTTATGAGTTCTGAACACAGAGTTCTGAAAGTTCTCTGAGAGTAGTGAAGTATGAGAGAAATGAATGTTTTGAGAGATCTGAAATATATGCTCCGAAGTGAGAGTTCTGAAATACAGAGTTTTTCCTGCACAGTTATGTTTTAACATGTGGTGACCATATGGGGCGCTGAACTCATGGGTGAGACTGGTCGCAATGCTTGAGACTAGTAACATCTGTGTAGGTCGTGAACGTACTTATGTAGAAAATAAATATATATGGGACGATGACGCTCACGTGTGAGGCGGGCAATAGGCGGCCCGTGAGCTGCGTGTTCGGGACCCCTGGTGTAAAGATTCTGTAACGAAGCATCGTTATGGATGAAGTTATTTTCAACGTTCAAAGAACAGCTTGTTTCGCCTCTACCAGGACGCTTTCTGGTATCATTCTTCGCGCACTGTTCACGGATCGGCACAGGTATATTGCCACGCGCGTTTCTTATTTTCACTTTGCTCTATTCGGTTTTCGCCCTCAAAGGCTGTCAGAAATGCTCAGCTCAAACTGCGCCTCATTGTTCTAGAAGCTTCGCGATCATTTTAGATCGTTTTGTTAAGATTGCGCGCAAGACGCGAACACTCGAGCTTATTCCAGAGCTTGCACGATAGCCAGTGATAAGAGTGGAATATTCTATGACACGCGTATAAATTCTGACGTGATTCACCGCTTGTCAGTTGATCGACGGCCGACGCTCTGTTCGCCGCTATCAGTGCCAGCGTGTATTGCTGTAATCTTACTCTCCGTTTACCGGCCACAAGTTCGGCCTAATAAACAGTTTCATCTCGGACACGTCGCCTGCTGCCTTCGTCGACGTCAGACCCACGTGACATGTGGTGGAGGTGCTGCTTCTTTCATGTACCGGACGCACCCGTCAAGTCGTGAACCCAGCCCCAGTCGTGAAGGAGACGTCGACGACAACCCCGAGCAGCGAACAAGCCGCAGGCAACTAGGTCTACCACCAGAGTACGGGCTTCTACCTGAAAAGACCCGGCAGACCAAGACCCTGACCTCGACCGCAGCGACGATGACAGCCCCCTGTGCCGTCTGCGCCCATCCTGCTGCGGCAACCCAAGGAACCACCGACCTTCCGCGGTTCAGCACTTGAAGACCCGGAAAGCTGGCTCGAGGCATACGACCGAGTCACATATTTCAATGCCTGGACCAGCGAAGACAAGCTTAGACATGTGTACTTCGCCTTGCAAGACGCCGCTCGTACCTGGTTCGAGAACCAAGAGCGAACCCTGACAACGTGGGGGGCATATTTCGCACCAGGTTCCTTGCTACTTTAACGAGCGTCATCCGCAAGGAGAGGGCCGAAGCGCTGCTTGAAACCCGCTCGCAGCTCCCAAACGAAAACGTGGTGCTCTTCACAGAAGAGATGACCAGACTCTTCCGCCACGCCGACCCCGAAATGCCGGAATACAAGAAAGTTCGCTTCCTCATGCGAGGAGTAAAGCAGGAGCTGTTCGCAGGTCTGATGCGTAACCCACCGAGCACTGTCCAGGAATTCATCTCCGAAGCGACGACGATTGAAAAGACGCTGGAGATGCGCACCCGACAATTCAATCGCCGCTCGACGCCAGCGTACGCAGACGTCCAATCCCTCTGCTCCGACGACCTACGCGAAACGATCCGAGCGATCATTCGGGAGGAACTGCGCAAGCTCTTACCCTCGCCGCAGCCTCAAGTGGACTTAATCGCTGACATTGTTCGTGACGAAGTCCAGCAAGCGTTGGGAATTCCCGAACCAGCACAGCCCCAGCCGCAGGCGTTGAGTAACGCTGCTGCAGCCCGACGCTAGGCACCCTCTCCACGCCACCGTCAGGACACCGCACAGCAGCACTACCGTCGCCTGACGCCGCCGCCGCCACCACCACCGCCATCTCGCCCGCCTGCCGGCCAGCGGTACACGCCGAGGATGACCGACATCTGGCGAGCTCCCGACCACCGTCCACTCTGCTACCATTGCGGAGAAGCCGGCCACACGTACCGCCGATGCCAGTACAGACAGATGGGGCTACGCGGATTCGCCGCGTAGCCCCATCTGTCTGTACTGGAAACGCGCCGCGTCCGCAGCCAGGCGAACGGCCTCGCGACATCGACGACTACCTCGCCGGAGCACAGTGGCAAGAACGACGACCTTCCCGCTCGCCGTCGCCCGGCAGCTACATATCACCGCACCGCCGGCAGTACACTGGCCCAAACCGGGGCCGGTCGCCTAGCCCGTATCCGGGAAACTAAGGGCAGCAACCGTTGGAGGTGCGGTTGCTGTACGACGAAATGCTGAAGATGCTCCGCGGCCGACGACGACGACAACGCGACGAAACCTGCAGAACAAGATCGAAGCAGACGTAGCCCTGCCGACGAAACATCGCGGGCCGACAAAGACGTGACGACGCAACAAGGAAGCAGCGCAACAAATCGACGTAGCCGTCATCCAACGCCGCCACCCAACCGCAACCCACGACGACGAACCAGCGACCTCGACGTAATATTCGGCGGCCACAACGTCAACGCTCTCGTCGACACTGGAGCCGACTATTCCGTCGTCAGTGGGCCTTTCGCGACGAAGTTGAAGAAAGTGAAGACTGCTTGGCAAGGCCCTGAAATCCGGACCGCTGGGGGTCATCTAATAACGCCGGCCGGTGTTTGCACAGCAAGAGTCACCATCAATAACCGGACTTATCCCGCCAGCTTTCTAATCCTACAGCACTGCTCTAGGAATGAGATACTTGGGATGGACTTCCTAAGCAAACACGGCGCCGTCATCGATCTAAGGTCTGAGTCGATAACACTAACCTCGCAAAAAGCGCTGCCTACCCAGACGACGCCAGGGATCCATGCATTGAACGTGATAGAAAAGCAGGTCACCGTTCCACCTCTCTCCGGCGTCATCATTTCCGTCGGCACCGAAAAACCCGCAGATTTCGAAGGCGTTATCGAGGGTGAACAGCACCTGCTTGTAAACCGCCAAGATTGCGTCGCACGAGGCGTCGCCGAGTTGCGTGAAGGGAAAGCAACAGTGATGCTTACGAACTTCAGCAATGAATACAAGCACGTGAGCAAAGGCACGACGGTCGCCTGCATCGAAGAAATTGTGGAAGCCAGCAACGCTCTCGCCCTCGCCGAGCCTACCGAACATGCTACGACGAACCAAGCCCATCAACTAGCTTTCGACATCAATCCGAGCCTTCCGACGCATAAACAAGAACAGCTCAAAACCCTGCTGCTGCAATACAGGGACTGCTTTTCGTCGTCGTCAAGAGTTCGACAGACCCCAGTCGCACAACACCGCATTATAACAGAGGAAAGTGCCAGGCCACTACGTCAGAGCCCGTACAGAGTTTCGACGCGAGAATGCGAGGCCATAACCTTTTCCTGCCCGGGAAAAATATATTAGAAAAATTGCTAACTTGCTCAAAAATTATTGATGTTTGCTCTATTGTAATTACCTTTTCAAAGGTTAAACTGTAAGAATTGGAGTGTTTGCCCCAGTAAACAGACCCGCACATATGTGCGGGATGGGCTTTATTCATGTGATTCACTGCAGCGAGGAATACACTCATAACGGCTAAGAGAAAGCAAAAATGCGTGTTCAGCGCTGCGAATGCAACATTTTAGAGTATTTTGTGTCACTTGTGAGGCACAGGTATAAGTTGCACTTCATACAACGCGTCCTTGAATAAGAAGCTACACTTGACAGCCTGCAGCGATGTGCAGATGTCAAGCTGTCTACTGATCACCAGTGGTACGTATAGCCGAGTCTAATCGTTTGGCTATGCCAGGCGCCGTTTACGCGCCAGTAAAGTTGTCAAAGGATTGATCTTGTCACACCTTTTTTTTCACTTTCAATTCTTGGGCGCCTGGTGACGAGCGAAGTTCCTCAGAAATCGGATGCAGCCCATGATCAGGTCCATACCTAAAGCTGCTTGATCTTTTGCACAGTTCCTTGCAAAGTTGTTCTATGTCTACAACTAGGGCACACTGCCCTTTTGTCAGCAGTAACTTGAAAGATCGTTGCATTAAATTAGTGTGAGAAAGCCGGCAAAGGAGTTAGAACGTCGGCTGTCTCACCACTTCCAAGCAGGTGAGGCTTTGCAGCCGAATGTGTCTTCTTCCAAAAGACATCAATTTTACTGAAACTAACAGGATAGAGTGAGTGGTCACCTGACCCAGTTATTACGGAGGCGACTGCTCAAAAACTTTCCTTCCATACTCCAATTTTCATCACTAAGTTGGCTCGAACCACGAATATGAATCTCTGTCAATTCGTCAACGTGGTCCCTACCCAATTCTGACGCAAGGCATCAGGAGGCTGAATATCTCTTCTATGTCTTCTTCATTCTCTGGTTTGCAAATCTCGGCATGTGAAAAAAAAAAGGATTCAGCGCCCACAGAAGCTTGTTCCCTAAGTTAGATAATTTTAGCAATTTTAACCCTCAATGTTATGTATTATCCTTGGAATTTCACTGGCGATACTGAAACTCTTCATGATAGGCAGTGTAAAATCTAATTCCTTGAAATATAATGCATGTTGTCGCAACACATGCACAAAATTAATATTTTCTGCGTAAATGGTGATCACAATTCAGGCACACCCCTTCGCGTCGCTAACTTCAGATATAAGAAAACATCAGGAAACACCAACCAAAGAAGTGCCAATAAGATGCCAAGAAAGCTATTCGCAATAAAAAACCAGAATGCGCAGGTGCAACCGCGCGCGAACGAGCCAATCTTCGCCGCTCTGCCGCGCACTTGACGAGGACTAAAGCCCAGCCCGCACAAACGTGCGGGTGACTTTTTCACGCGTGAGTACACAGCGTGTGTGGTAGGAACGCGTAAATTTTTTATCGAAGCATGTTTTTCTAAGTCTTAATATTCCTTTCATATGCCTACACTCCCGAAAAAAAATGTATAACAAGAAGAAGCTTTGATTTACACGTCTGAGGTAGCTGCTGTGAGCGCACGTGCTCAGACGGCATTTTTCCTGGATCGCGCAAGATTACTCGCCCTCTGGTGTCGAAATTATTTAGCTACTGAAACAGATATATTCCCGTAAACATTGACTTCAGCGGCACAGAGGTATGAAACCGAAACTGAGACAGGTGCCGTTTCGTGAGCGTCTTTATTGACCCACACATTTGTGCGGGTCAGGTGGTAAAGGGATAAAGAAACAAGTCGACGAAATGCTAGGCGACGACATCATCCAGCCTTCAAAGAGCCCATGGGCGTCACCCGTGGTGTTAGTGAAGAAAAAAGGACGGAACCCTACGCTTCTGCGTCAATTATCGCCGCCTGAACAGAATAACGAAGAAGGACGTGTACCCTCTCCCACGGATTGACGACACCCTGGATCGACTCCACAACGCGAGGTACTTTTCGTCCATGGACCTCAAGACAGGCTATTGGCAAATTGAAGTCGACGAGAGAGACCGAGAGAAGACCGCGTTTATAACACCAGACGGCCTCTTCGAGATCAAGGTCATGCCCTTCGGTCTTTCCTCGGCGCCTGCGACTTTCCAACGGGTTATGGATACAGTACTGGCAGTATTGAAGTGGCAGACTTGCCTGGTGTACCTGGACGACGTCATTGTGTTTGCTTCAAACTTCCACGAACACCTCCGGCGACTTGCCGCAGTACTTCAAGCAATCAAGACCTCCGGCCTCACCTTGAAGCCTGAAAAGTGCCGCCTCGCATACGAGGAGCTCTTGTTCTTGGGTCACGTGATCAGCAAGTCCGGAGTAAGCCCCGACGCTCAGAAGACAGCCGCCATCGCTACATTCCCGCCACCCGCCGACAAGAAGGCCGTCCATCGATTTCTTGGCCTGTGCACCTATTACAGGCGGCTCGTCAAAAATTTTGCCCGCATCGCCGAGCCACTCTAACCTGACCAGAGCCGACGTCGAGTTCAAGTGGGAAACGCCGCAAGAGGAAGCATTTCAAGAAATAAAACGAAGCCTGCAAAGGCCTCCGTTACTTGCGCATTTCGACGAACCCGCCGAAACAGAAGTGCACACCGACGCAAGCAGCGTGGGACTCGGCGCCATCCTTGTGCAGAGGACGGACGGACTGGAAAGGGTCATCAGTTATGCTAGCCGGTCGCTATCCAAGGCAGAGGCCAACAATTCCACAACAGAAAATGAGTGCCTCGCCATCATCTGGGCTACGTCAAAGTTTCGCCCCTATCTCTACGGGAGGCCCTTCAAAGTTGTGAGCGACCACCACGCATTGTGTTGGCTAGCTAACTTGAAGGACCCTTCAGGTCGTCTCGCAAGATGGAGTCTAAGACTTCAAGAATTCGACATTACCGTCGTTAACAAGTCCGGACGAAAGCACTCTGACGCCGACTGCCTCTCTCGCGCCCCCCATCGAGCCGCCACCCCAGGAAGACCAGCACGACGACTACTTCTTGGGAGCCTTAAGCTCTGATGACTTCACCGAACGACAGCGAGCCGATCCGGATTTCAAGGGCCTTGTGGAATACCTCGAGGGCAAGGCCACCATTGTTCCAAAGGTGTTGAGATGAGGACTGGAGTCGTTTTTCTTGCGGAACGGCGTTCTCCTAAAGAAAAAAAATACACCATCTCCCGCTAAAGGGAACCATGTGTAGATGTGAAGCAGCGGGCGCTAACGCTTACACTGGCGGCGGCGTTGACGCTGGCGCTCATCGCGGCGTTGCGCAGGAGAGAAAACTGGGGAGGCACAAAGCACGCAGTGATGGAGCGGTGTTTCCTACTGGAACATGTCAATCGCTGTTAATGGGCAATGAGAGACAGAAGACTCCGACTGGACACAGAGACCCGCAGTCCGCTTTTAGTTAACGCGCACGCTGCGAATTTTTATTGTTCAACAACGCACAGGAGAAATCTCGCACCGGCACCACCATGCAGGTCGAAATCCATTGCGATATATACGGAGTGGCCAGTGAACGGTTGTGCAGCGCAAGGAGTCGGTTTTTGCAACCAAAAAACTCGCTAGCAGAGGCTGCCTGCGTCGGCGTCGCGAGGCGAGAGAGGGGGGAGCGTAGGAGAGGAGAGAGAGGAGGGGACGCGAATGCGCAGTGGGAGTGTGAACGCCGCGGACAGGGATGCCTAGAGGAGAGAGGGGAGAGCGTAGGAGGGAAGAGGGGAGGAGATGCGCATGCGCAGTGAGGGTGTCGTTGCCGCGGGGAGGGATGCCTAGAGGAGAGAGAGGGGGAAAGGGGTTTTTTATTTTTTTTTTGAAAGGGTTTGCGCATGTGCAGTAAGGGATGTCACGCCGCACACCGGATTAAGCACCGCCATCAGATGCTTCACATCTAAAACTTCTCGCCACTTCGAGCCAACTACCTCCTCGTAGTACCGTCCGCGTTACGTCCAGAAGTTCTGGACGCTCTCCATGACGACCCGACTGCTGGACACCCTGGACTTTCCCGCACGCTAGCGAGGATACAAGGAAGGTATTACTGGCCTCGCCCCACTGCCGACGTCAGCCACTACGTAAAGACTTGCCGAGATTGTCAGCGACGGAAGACACCTCCGACTAGGCCAGCTGGACTTCTGCGGCCCATCGAGCCACCTAGCCGGCAGTTCCAACAAATCGGCATGGACTTACGGGGCCCTTCCCGACGTCGAATTCCGGAAACAAATGGATCGTCGTAGCTACTGACTACCTCACCCGCTACGCCGAGACGAAGGCCCTGCCCAAAGGTAGCGCCGCCGAGGTAGCAAAAGTCTTCGTCGAGAACATCGTCCTGGGTCATGGCGCCCCAGAGGTCCTCATTACTGACAGAGGTACGGCCTCTACCGCGGACCTAACTCAGGCGATCTTGGGATACAGCCACACAAGCAACCGCCGGACCACCGCGTACCACCCACAGACCAACGGCCTGACCGAACGTCTAAATAAGACCATTGCCGACATGCTGGCCATGTACGTCGACGTCGAACACAAGACGTGGGACGCCATCCTTCCGTACGTCACCGCGTACAACACGGCCGTACAAGAAACGACGCAGTTGACGCCATACATGTTGGTCTATGGACGGAGCCCGGCAACGACGCTCGACGCCATGTTACCAAACGTGACCGACGAGGAAAACATCAACGTGACCACCTACCTACAGCGCGCCGAAGAAGCACGACAGCTCGCCCGCCTACGGATCAAAAACCAGCAGAGGACTGACAGTCGCCGCTCCAACCTTCGACGACGCCACACGGAATACCAACCCGGTGACCGTGTATGGGTGTGGACGCCAATACGCCGACGGGGACTCAGTGAGAAGCTTCTTCGACGATACTTCGCACCGTACAGGGTACTTCGACGCCTCGGCGCACTCGACTACAAGGTTGTCCCTGACGGCATTACGAATTCTCAGCGGCGCCGTGCGCGACCTGAAGTCGTCGATGTCGTGCGCCTCAAGCCATATTACGCGCGTTAGTGAATTTGAGGACTGTACTTTTTGCTTTATTATGGTACTTTCTTTATTGCTGTTATTTATTGTTGCATGCATTGGCCACCTCCCCTCCCCCCCCCCCTGTTTTCTTTTAAGCCGCGGGACGATGCTTTTTCAGAAGGGGGGCATTGCCACGTGCGCTTCTTATTTTCACTTTGCTCTATTCGGCTTTCGCCCTCAAAGGCTGTCAGCAATGCTCAGCGCAAACCGCGCCTCATTGTTCTAGAAGCTTCGCGATCATTGTAGATCGTTTTGTTAAGATTGCGCGCAAGACGCGAACACTCGAGCTTATTCCAGAACTTGGACGACAGCCAGTGATAAGACTGGAATATTCTATGACACGCGTATAAATTCCGACGCGATTCACCGCTTGTCAGTTGATCGACGGCCGACGCTCTGTTCTCCGCTATCGGCGCCAGCGTGTATTGCTGTAATCTTACTCTCCGTTTACCGGCCACAAGTTCGGCCTAATAAACAGTTTCATCTCGGCCACGTCGCCTGCTGCCTTCGTCGACGTCACACCCACGTGACAATATCAAAGCATCACCAAACGCACCAAGAAGGTCGCGCAGATTTTCGTGCTTGCCACAGTCTTCGAAAAGCGTATCATCACTAGCTAAGAAAGGATGGTTTTGTCCCAGTGTGTCAGTGAGACCTTTTGCTAGAAGCGTAGAAATGTCTAACAGTACTTTCATTGCTATCAGTGTGCGTTTTGGGTAAACGTGTACATTTTGCTTTGATAAAGCTCCAGGAATCATGGCTACGTTCACGTCTGAATATGCTACGCAGACAATCGCGAAAACATAGCAGCTATGCCTCAGTCATTCATACCACCAGTAATATAAGACGTCAATTACGGAGTTCATATTACTGTGACGAAAAATGGAAAATCAATAGAAACGTCCAAAACAACATGGGCATACACAAAGCCTGGCAACAGCTGCTGCAGGCTACAGCTGTACTCAGTGCAGTTTGGCAACAAAGGAATAGAGAAACGACTGGTGACAGTGAAAGAGCACCTCGGTATATGCCGTTCTTGAGTTGGTACCCTAGTGAAAAAAATTCGTATGTATGGAAGATACGGATCCGTACATACGGAATTATGGTATTACGGATCCGCATGGTACGGATCCGCATAATCCATATATATGGATTATACGGATCCGTATCCTCCGTATATACGGCTTCCATTTATACGGAAATATGGTATTATGGATGCCGTATGATACGGCTGGTAGTGTAGATTTGTGGTCGTGCAGAAACCGCATGATACGGCTTACATATATACCCTTTCCGCATCAGATGCCACATGATTTTGTACCGTCCATTTCGGGATACTAAAATCTATCTTCTGTAAGGTAAAACTGACTTGTACAAGGGTTAATTGTTGTGTGATTTTAGTTTAGCGAGTCCATACAATGCAGACAAGGTCTTCCATTAAGTCAGAACTTGTTGGAGGACAGCTTAATCGAGAGATTAAAGTAAAGAAAATAATATTTATTCTGCACATGTACGCGCAGAATAAGCCTAAACGATGTGCACTGTCAGCTGACAACACCCTCGCATTCACCACGCAGAATAACCACAAACAATGCGCACTTTCAGACAAGACGACACCTTGGCACGCACCACCACACACGCACTTGTTCACGTCTGCCGCCATTGACCATGCCAGATATGACGAGAATGTAGAAACAGCAGCAGATCTCACGCGGCACTGCAAACGGAATGGCATTAATCTGCCACCCTTATCTACAATGGAGGCCTGACATTCACACTGGCAATAAAACTGAACCTTTAATCTGCACGTGTACCCACGTATGCAGAATAAGTACAAACAATGTGCACTGTATGCGAGACGACACGACACCACTGTAATAGCACGCACCACCACACACGCACTACTTCACGTCTGCCACCACTGACCATGCTCAGTATTATGAGGATGTAGAAACAGCAGAATCTCTCACACAGGTCCTGCCGTTGCGAGGTAATCGCATTGACCCGCCATCCTTAACTGCAATGAAGGCATGGCATTCTCACTGGCGGGTAAACCTTTGAAGCTGTAATGCCAAGCAAGCGGGAAACGTGGTGGAGCAAGCAAAGTCCATGGTGACACAAAAATAGGTGGTTCTCCGATGTAACTAGAGTTGTCACTGGTCGCGTCATGCACTTTCGGGTTCCCAAGGTGTTACGAGATCCTGCAGATTATAAACCTTTCCTGCAGGCACACACACACACACACACCTGTCACCATTTGGTTGCAATGTAGGCAACAGCTAGCTGACGGGCGCCTATTCACTGCCGCACAACCACACGACATCCAACGCCTAGCTGGTTGCGAAGGGCAGGGCAGCCGCTTCAGCACTGGCGTTCCAGGTATCCGGCCAGGATGGCTACAAACGCTTACGGGTATATCAGTAAAGAATCGCAGCAGCAAGGAAACGTCGCAAGCGCAATTGCTTAGACGCGGCAGCGTGCGATACACTGGCAGGAGCGCCTCAAGCCACGAAAGACAAGCCCAACGTAGGTGGCAACGTAAGCCCAACGTAGGTGGAATGTAGCGTAATATCATGGTGGGTGAGAGGGAAAGATGACGGTCGCCGAGAGAGCGTTTTACGGGCACAGAAAGTATAGAGGAGGCTATACTCCTTTATACCTAAGAGGGAGGGAGGCACCTCCCTCTTAGGTGACAAGAGAAAAAAGGGGGGCGTCTCCCCCCCCCCCCCCGTGCACTCGCCTATGGTCATGGGTACAGGTAGAACACCATGCTTTCCGTATACTACTTATTGCCACGTGGATCTTTCCGCATAGCACATACGGATTCCGTTTGTTCTTTCCGTATCCCATGCGGTTTCCGCATATTCCGTATCATACTTTCCGTATATTCCGTATCGCCGTATGAGTCTATCCGTATAACAGATACGGCATCCGCATGTTCCTTAAGGCTACATCCGTACGCCCATATGGAATTCCTTATGTACCATATGATACTTCCTTATGTTCCTTCCAATTTCCATTAGCATCCGTATATGTCCGTTCAAAATCCATATATTTTCTACGGAAATTATGCGGAATCCGTATGTTTTCCGTAAGACGGCATGCGGATATTTTCAGTAGGGTATATTGGCATAATTGTGGTGTAATCCAACTTTCATGGCTTGAGGTTCATAGTGGACAAGTACACAGTGCACAGGTGCTACTGCACTTTGTACCCACAGAAAACGAAATGGTATTTCTTGATTTATTCCTCTGTTATTACTCGAGGGTTAACAGAGGGGAAGAATTAGAAAGCAAACACATAATAGGCCATGATGTTTCACTGGTTCAAGATGATCAAATCTGCTTGGCCTATTATCCATTAACAAAAAAGTCGTCCTCGCCTATACGGTAGAAGCATAAAAAAACTTGGAGGACGCTTGAGCTTCGCAGTCATTAGTAGAGCGCGATAGTGTAATCGGGACCCATGCGCATCGCGTTCTCAACTGCTAGCATAGCTTCGGTTCTCGGTGCGTGCCTCCGTCGTGGCGTAACGAAACGAAAGGCTGTGCGCGTAACATTACCGTTTCAAGCTATCCTAAATGCCTACTGCAAGTACAGTTGTTAAGTGCCCACTGTTGTATCGCCATGCGCGCGTTGTAGGCCCGGCTGGCCGGCGGAGAGGCCTAGCGACGGGAAGGCGCGAGGAGAAATGAGACGAGAGGCAGCTTTCAGAAGAGACTGAAGAGTGTCCAGAGCGTTTACGGCATCGTGTTTTATGGAGGGGAAAATGGCCAATTGGCCGCCGTGACGCGGGTCACATGGCTCACAGAGGGGGTCAAAAGTTCGCAGGCCACTATTTCATGTATTTCTATGCAAGCGTGGCCTGCGAAATTTCGACCAGAGCTGTACGGGGCCATGCCGTGTTGGCTACCAAATTCAAAAGCAGACATCGGTGGAGACATGGCTCCATCCTGCGGCATTGACAGGTAAAAGAACACACTGGTGTATTGGTGTAACACTAGGGGTCGCACGATACAACACCCACCATGCCATAATTTTTCCAGTGGTGAATCAGCAAAGGGCCCACTACGCGTCCGTAAGGCAACACGCGAACCTACGCAGCTGCTGAATCTCTTGATGTTGCAGCTGATGATAATAAATTGTGCCTGAAGTTTGAACGTTTTGTAATGGGTGGGCCTTTCAAACACCTAGTCACTGCAATTCCAATTGTTTGGCACCTGGCACAATTCTACGCTTCTGCCATGCAATATTACATGTGTTAAGCTGACTGCTTCTACTACATAACATTTATACAGTGCTTTTTTTTTCCGAAGCAGTTTTGAGCAATAGCATGGCAGTTTCGAGCAATGGCGTGCAGGACACCTGCTTGCCATGCAGACGGCCTAGCTTTCATTATCACTCGCACTGAATATTTTAATTTATTTTATTTCGTTCCATTACATGACATTGATATAGACTTTTTTTTTCAGAAGCAGTGTCAAGCAGTAGGGCGGCTCTGTGGTAGAACACCTGCTTGCCGCGCAAGTAGCCTGGTTTCGATTCTCACTTGAACCAAACATTTTGATACTTTACTTTATTTGCATCTTTCTCGATTTTCCGGTCGCGGACGAGATATTGATTTTTCGGTGGCAACCAACGACGCCGGCACCGAAATTCCTGCGAATCGAGCTTTTTAACGCTATCGCGTTAAAACTTCCTTCGGAAATGGTGTGGGAGATAGCTAAGATGACTCTTATTTGGCATTGAACCCATTCAGATGAGATGCTCACCCAAACGATAAAAAATATCAGAACTTTATCATTAACTAAATGAAGCCAAAGCAGTGAACAGCATTAGAATGTGTAAAGACTTGAGTGCATAATAGGATATATTCACTCTAAACACAGGCGTTGGGTTGGTAGTCATCATAATCATCGTCATTATCATCATTCTCAGCCTACTTTAGTCCACCGCAAGGCGAAGGCCTCACCAAATGGTCTCCAGCTTACCCTATCCTGTTCGAGCTGATTCCATTTTATCCCTGCGAACTTCCTAATTTCATCACTCCATTTAACTTTCTGCGTTCCTTGACCGCGTTTTCCATCCCTTGGTAAGCATTCTGTTGCTCTTACTGTCCACCGGTTTTCTGTTATAGGCATTATGTGACCAGCCCAGGTCCATTTTTATTGCGATAGCAATTATATGGACACTCGCGGCTGGTTGTCGCCGTCAGCGTCGGCGTCCGCGTCGGCGTCATTTGCCGTATATGTATATGTATATATATATAACCGGGCCCGCCCGTCGTTCGTGAGCGTGAAAAGACGCGAGGGGGGGGGGGGTCCCTCGAGCGACCTTCGATTTTACGAGCGGGGGCGCGCGCGTTATCTCCCCTTCTCGGCGGCCGACAGCGGGCGGGGGGGGGGGGGGCGACGTTCGATTTTACGAGCGCGGGCGCGGGCGCGCGCTTTATCTCCCCTTCTCATCTCCCCTTCTCGGCGGCCGGGCCGGCGTACACTTCTACGTGCTGCGCTTTCAACGCGAAGAGAATTCTCTTAAACAAGCGTTTTCTAGAGTTTCGTGAGATCGGATCCAAAAAGAGTTAGCTGCCAGCCTCACTTCGTATAACATTACAATTTTTTGCTATCGCATTCATTGCTTCACCCTTGCGGTGAAACTGTGACTTTTTTTTTAAATGCGAATGCATTTTTTAGTCGGGCTATGTCAGACGCATCCGGCGTTGTCTGCGGCGGCGTCCGCGCGCCGGCAGGTGTTATCTCTCCGCTCTCACTCCCTCTCCCATAGCAACAGCTGCGGGCGCGCGCGCTTATCCTCGCCCCCTAGCAACCGGAGCATGTGGTGCGAGAGAGTGTAGGAGAGAGTAGGTGCAGTGCTTCGCCGCTCCTTCTCTCGCCGTTCGCTCTCTCTCCTCCTTGCGCCCCACTCTCCCGTCCGCTCGCGCCTCACTCTCGACCGTTCGCTGGCTGGGCGCCTCTCAAGGCGATGGCAGAAGTCGGTGAAGGCGAAATCTCTCGGCGCAAGAAATGCATTCGCAATTCCTCACGATTCCCTTCGGGGAGGTGGGGGCATATTTTTTCGCTTGATGTCAGCTAGGATATCGACAACTACTGTCTGTTCTCTTACCCATGCTACCATCCTCCGATCTCTTAATGTTAGTCCTATCATTTTACGTTCCATTCCTCGCTGCGTGGTCCTCAACTTATGCTCTAGTTATTTCGTTATTCTTCATGTTTTAGCCCCATATGTTAGAACTGGCAGTATTTACTTCTAAACAGACCTGTTAGATATAGACGTTGACGAACTACACAGTATCGTGAGGATGGCTGACCGGGTAGGAAATGCGCGAACTACCACAAAAATAACAGGCGTGAAGAAGAAGATGCGCCTCCATCGAGCAGCGCGCCGATGCCCCGTAGTGGGTTGTGCCATTATACCGGGAATCATCATCATCATCATCGTCGCCATTGAACGGCTCGCTCGGCTCGTGTTTAGGATCGCTGCTGTGTCTCTGGGCGATTCTTCGCGCTGCCTCGTCGCTAACAACCATAACGTCCTTGAACAACCAATAAACCTCTTCACATTTGGTGGAAGGTACTGTACATGCCCGTCGCTACACCCTGGAGCTGCGAAGCCGGACGCTTCCGCCCATCATGACTGAACACGCAAACACACCGGCGCCTTCGCCCCGCTCCGTCACATGCACCGGGATTCCTTGGCTACGGGATCCAAAGGTCTTCAGCGGTGCAGACGAGACCAACGTGGAAGACTGGCTGGACCACTACGAACTGGTGAGCGCGCATAATAAATGGGATGACCCCGAAAAGCTAGGCCACGTCATCTTTTACCTAACTGGCGTCGCCGAATTGTGGTACAACAACCACAAATAACACATCCCGACATGGTCCGTCTTGAAGACATCCTCCTCAGATGTGTTCGGTCGACCGGCTGACCGCAAGCAGCGCGCAGAGAAGCGCTTGCGCGTTCGCTCACAGCAGACAGGAGAAAGCTTCACAATCTACATTCAGGACGTCGTCGACCTTTGTAGATGTGTTAACGACACCATTCCCGAAGCTGACAACATCAAGCAAACCCTTAAAGGCATTGACGACGGCGCATTCCAAATGCTCTTGGCCAGGAATCCGCGCACAGTTTCAGAAGTCGTCAGCTTGTGTCAAATCTACGACGAGTTGAAGAAGGAACGCGCCTTGACTCGGCAGCCTCCCCGGGGTGGCGAGTCGCTGTGCAGCATCGACCCCATGCCTAACCATTCGACGTTGCTTCAGCAGGTGCGCGACTTTGTCCTTGAGGAAGTTGCCCGCCCCGCTCTGCAATGTTATTTCGGAGGAGGTTGCTCACACTGTTCCTTTTGCGCACCACGAGCCGCCTCTATCCAGCCCTGTTCACTACTCGCGTGCAGCGCAGCCTGTGGCCGCTCCTGTCGCCTATCCGCAAGCCCTGCAGCCTGTGGCCGCGCCCCCTCTAGTATGCAGACGCTGTGCGTAGGCTTTCGCAACCACCTGACACCACGCACTCATAGGCCACGCAACCACGTGTTTACACTGGATCTTGGAAAGCACCGACCATCGCCAATCCTTGGAGGACGCCAGATAATAGACCGATTTCGTACGCCTGCTGCATTTGCGGACACGTCGCCCGCTATTTCCGTCGTCGCCCCCAAACATTCGGTGACTCTGCCCGGTCATCGCAATCCGGCAGCCAGCCCTTCCCCCAATACTTGTTCTTGGCCCATCACAGCGCTATGCGCCTACACACCTCCCTGACTTCTAGCCGCAGTGCTCACCATCTCCTCGTAGGCAATCGCCCTCCCCCCATGCCTCGCTGGCCCGGACCTTCCGACCAGGAAAACTAACCGCCGCAGTTCAGGAGGCAAGAACTGTGCCATCTTCGAACTGTGCAAGCCCTTACTACTGCCCGGCTAACGTGGTTGCAATAACTGTTGAAGGTGTTCGTACTTTTGCACTTGTGGACCAGCCGTCTCTGCCACAGCCGCTAATATCTGTCGGTCATTACTTGCAGTTGAAGTTTATTCATCTTTGTAAACATACATCAGTTATCCAGTGGTTGAATAGGACGGGGTGGTGAAAAGGCAACAGAATGCCTGACAGCGCACCAACCCCCCGCCTAGACCACGATGATGCACAACATGCAGCACGTACATCTATATAAAGCATAAATACATGAATTCAATGCAGCAAAATACAATCAGTACTGATATACAGCGATAAAAGGAACAAAAGAGCAGGAAAGAACAACAGAAAATAAATAATTAGTCACCTATAAACGCACTCTAAAAAAAAATGAATAAAAAAAGTTCATTAATAACAATACCGTAGTTATTAATAGCAGTGAACAGGATCATATTTCGCCCCAGAGAATTCAACACAAAGTGCATATCTGAAAAGTACATGAGATGCGCAAATCTTACGCAAAAAAAACCGCCAGGCCTGCGCGGAACGCGCAGTACAGTCACAGCGAAAGCTGGGAGAGCGGCCTTTCTGAACCTTTTTTAAACACTCTTGGGGCAACTACTACAAGGCCACTTGCATGGTACTCACTACGCCATAAATCATCATAATTTTTGTGTAGTGGGGAAGCGTCTACTATGCCATTATTCGTCATTCTGCGGAAGAGGGTGGTACCCGCTACACTCTTGTGACGCATATGTGCACTTTGTTGATGCTGTGGCTGACGACGATGAAGAATTATGCCCCAGGCTTTTGTAATGGGTTGGAGCATTGATCAACCCACTCGTTACGCAATTCGCAATACGTGACGCCTGGTTCTTACTTTAGGGCTCTAAAACGCTTTATAACACACATTAACGCGATTCGTTACCCGACATGAAGCTTGCATAGGGTCAGTTTGCACCGCAGTTTCAAGCAGTGGGGTAGCTCAGTGGTAGAGTGCTGGGCTGCCACGCAGAGGACCCGGGTTCGATTCCCGTTCTGTCATAGGTGTTTTTTTTATTTAGTTTTTTTCTTATTTCGTGCGATATTGGTTACGGACACCGGCGGCGGCGGTGGCAGCGGTGGCGGCGGCGGCAGCGGACAACTACGGCGCAGAAACGACCCTTGTTGTGATCCCATAACAGCTTTCGCTGTAAAAGAAAACAGGGACGTATCATGTTTGAAGCGCGAGTAGACAAGCGTGGATCTTTTTCTTGAAAATTGCTAATGACCTACTTTCATTCACTATGCCGATGGCCATGCTGTTTGAATTTAGAAACGAAGGAATAAGGTGTGCTAGTTTTTTTTCGACCGTAGTTGGTACGAATCCTCTCAGTGTAATAGGTGGTTTTTCTAAAGCTATAAGTTTGTGGTTTCCGGGAGTAAGCATCTGTAAATGCATCAGCGTTCGATTTAATTTGATCGTAGATGACTGTCGCCAACTTTTTATAAAAGATATTTTCAAATGTTAGGATTCCATGCTTATGAAAAAGTGGGGCAGAAGGCGTTCGACGCGGAACATGTTCGATAATACGCAGCATTCTTTTTTGCAGTTTGTGAATACTAATTTTATTTGCTTTTGTTGTCGAGCCCCAGATTAATACACAGTAATGTATGCGTGAATAAACTGAAGTGTAGTAAAGCTGTTTTGTTACCCAAAGGGGTAGTAAGCATCTGATTTTGGCAATTACACCAATGGACCATGATACCTGGGTACGAAGTTTATCAATGTGACTGGACCAGTTCAATGTTTCGTGGAAAATGACGCCTAGGAACTTTTGAGTCGGAACCCGCTCAATCAAAACTCCTCTAAATGTGAGCTGCGTATTATGAAGAATAGAACAGTTTCGAGGTTGAAAAATTATCTATTTTGTTTTCTTAATATTCAATTCTACTTGATTTGTTTTCAACCATACAGACAAATTGTTAAGCCAAATGTTTGCTTGTTTTTCTAGACTACACATATCTTGACCGGAAAAAATACGTTAGTGTCGTCTGCATATAATACTATATGTGGTGTTAGAGGTACGTTTACAATATCATTTATGTAGAATAGAAACAGAAGTGGCCCGAGTACAGAACCCTGTGGGACGCCGTAATTTATCTTGCCCATTTGGGACTTTGAGTGATTTATATCAGTATACTGAAACCGATTAGTAAGGTAGCTTCTTATTAAATTAAGAGATGAGCCTCTTATTCCGTATTCATTAAGCTTTTGTAGAAGAATGTCATGCTTAATGGAATCGAACGCTTTCTTAAAATCAAGAAATATTCCGATTGTGTGGCATTTTTGCTCAAAATTATCGATTATTTTATCTTTGACAGATAATAGGGCTTTTTCAGTACATTTGTTCTTCTGAAACCCGTATTGATGTTCTGCTATGATTTTTTTGAGCTACAGAAGTTTGAAATTCGTACATGGGTGACACGTTCTATAATTTTCGAGAATATGGGCAGAACAGAAATGGGTCTGTAATTACTCATGTCATTTTCTTCACCACCTTTGTGAATAACAGATACTTTGGCCACTTTTAGTTTGTCCGGGAACGTTCCAATGTTCAAGATGAGGTTGCAGATATGGGAAAAGGGTGCGCTGATATACTCTGAAACTGCTTTTAAAGGTCCAGCCTTCAAATCGTCAAAGCCAACAGCAGAATTATTATTTAAATTCTTTATCAGCAAGGCTACTTCCGATTCATCCGTGGGAGTTAGGAAAATGGATTCCGGAATGCATGCTGTAATATAAGATTTATAAGACCGATCGGAACCAACTGATTTATCGGGAGCCCCCGATCTCAAAAAATGATCATTGAACATATTGGCAAGTAAAGTACCGGAACAAGATCTGCCCTCTATTTGAAGCTTAGAAATGGTCTTCGTATTCTTGTTTTCCAAGAGATCGTTAACAGTGTTCGAAACGGCTTTCTTATTACTTAGTATATTTGTAAACTTATTCTCGTAGTAGAAAATTCGCGCCTTTTTTATTATCAGACGCTAGCTTATTTCTGACCAGCTTACTCCACCAAGTACTCTAAGCGTTTGGATTTTATGAATTCAGTGAATAACTTATCTCTTGCTTTCATCCTTTTTAGAAGTGTAGCATCAATCCATGGTTTTCTCGCCTTCTTAGTTTTTTTATATGTCTCGATCGGAAAGGCTAAGTCGTAAAGCTCTGTTAACCTTGTTATGAATGGGTCGTAGGCATTAACAGGGTCAGTGTTATTGAAAATACCACTCCAGTTTGTTTCTGCAACAACTCTCTGGAAAACCTTACTGTTTTCTTGGTTAATTTTCCGATAATACGTAGGAGTTACTGGCCTTCGTTGTTTTACTGCCCAGGTAAAAAAATGCAAAAATCGGTAGGTGATCGCTCACTCCGGGTGTCAGAACCCCTGCACATATTTCATTTTTACAGTTCGTGAAGCATAAATCTAGTGCAGTCTCAGTCACTTTTGTCATCCTGGTAGCTACATGAATTGTGTTTTCATAACCGAAAGAAAGCATTCGGTCAAGAAAGTTTTGTTTGTTGCTGCGTGAAAACAGCATATCTATGTTAAAATCTCCTGTAATAATTACGCGGGCGCCATTTTGTTCACAGTAGTCAAGCATTTCATCTATGTAGTTTCGGAAATTTGACATATTTCCTGAAGGGGGGCCTATATGTATATAGCAGCTACTAAAGGATTTGACATTTTACCATGACAGATTCAAAATGCGTCGACAATACAGTGTATTCTTTGACAATATTGTATTGGACACTCTCATGAACATAAATAGATACACCACCGCCCCGTTTACTTTGCCTACATATTGATGCACAATTGTAGTTCGTAAACGGCACGGTGTCATGGTTATCAGTAGACCACGTTTCGGTGAAAGCTAAGAAGTCAAATGGATGATTCAAGTTGTTCAAAAGGAAGTCAACAGATTTTTTTTTATTTTGAAGGCTCTGCGCATTAAGGTGAATCAGTGATAACTTTTTTTTTGTTCCTTAAAGCAACTTTTTGGAAGGCCTCAGCGTCATAGTACTTGGCTGCATCTTCGCGAAGAAAAATCAGTCAACTCTTGTGATCAGCTATCTTTCAATTCATCGTATTTTTTCAAGGCCTTGGACAGTTGCAATTCTAATCACCCTATCACTCGGGCTGCGGCGCACGAAAAGTTTGCTGTTCTTATGCCATGCAAAATTGTAATTGTTTTCAAAAGCTTTAGTTTTCATTTGCCAGAAGAGCTTCTTATTGTATGCCGTGAGGTTTTCACTGAAGAATATAGCTGACTTTGCTTTCTTTAGTTCCCCTTTCTTTGCAAGCCATTTTTCTTTAGTTTGGCGAGATGAAAATCGCACCATCACAGTATTGGGCTTATCTCCATTTTTCTCGTTTCTTGACGCTAGTCGGTGGGCGGTTTCAATGTCAGGCTCGGAAAGTTGTGGAAGCTTTAGATCAGTTGCCAGTTGGTTCAGCTTCACCAGAAGGATTTCGTTTTCGTGATAGTTTAAGCCATTTACTTCGAGGTTTAGACGCCTGCTGTACGGGTTTAACTCGTTCAGCTCACGCTGCAGTTTTTCCACGTCCTTTTCCTTATCTTGTGCTTCAAGCTTCACAACCCGCTTTCTCAGATCTGAGATGTCTGCCGATTGTATTTTCATCTGCGCAAGAACTTCATCGTACTTACAGGACATAACTTTCATCGATTATTCAATACTATCGACAGTTATTGTTATTTTCGACAAAGCGTTGACCTTTACTTTGATGTCCAGTAGTTCAGTAAGCTTGCGATGAATTTCCGCTAGTTCTGAGGCAAACTTTTCAGTTGCCCCATTCTGCACTTCCGCGGAATGGGCGCCACGTGTCGTCGCTTTGCACGTTCCGCATGTCCAAGATTTTTTTGAAGCCGCGGATTTCTTTTTGTAGGCGTTGTCAGTAACCGCCGAACATGAGCCAATATGATAACTACATTTGCATTCTGAGCATAGTAGCCATGACTCCGATTCATGAATCTTGCCTTCGCATAACGGACACATGTCACTCATTGTACCTAAGCACACAAACACCACAAAGTCCGCTCACAAAGTGCACCCAGCAGCAGCAGGAAGCGTAACAGAACAAAAAGAAACGCCTTCAAGAGGCTAGGAGAACAGACCAACCTGCAACGTCCGAAAAACTGAATTAGCCGTTCAGTCGTTCATCGACAGCTCCGCTGCTGCTGCTGAGTGCGTGTGCGGCAGTCCAAAGGGGGGCGATGTCTTTTTGCAGATTGTTGCGATGGGTGTCCCACACGTGATGATCCACGTAGCCTCCGGTTGATCGAATCGCTCCTTTGACCGTTCCAGCTTTCTTCGTGGTAAGCGCTGCTTTAGGCCACGGTTCCTGCAACGTCCGAAAAACGGAATTAGCCGTTCAGTCGTTCATCGACAGCTCCGCTGCTGCTGCTGAGTGCGTGTGCGGCAGTCCAAAGGGGGGCGATGTCTTTTTGCAGATTGTTGCGATGGGTGTCCCACACGTGATGATCCACGTAGCCTCCGGTTGATCTAATCGCTCCTTTGACCGTTCCAGCTTTCTTCGTGGTAAGCGCTGCTTTAGGCCACGGTTCCTGCAACGTCCGAAAAACGGAATTAGCCGTTCAGTCGTTCATCGACAGCTCCGCTGCTGCTGCAGAGTGCGTGTGCGGCAGTCCAAAGGGGGCGATGTCTTTTTGCAGATTGTTGCGATGGGTGTCCCACACGTGATGATCCACGTAGCCTCCGGTTGATCTAATCGCTCCTTTGACCGTTCCAGCTTTCTTCGTGGTAAGCGCTGCTTTAGGCCACGGTTCCTGCAACGTCCGAAAAACGGAATTAGCCGTTCAGTCGTTCATCGACAGCTCCGCTGCTGCTGCTGAGTGCGTGTGCGGCAGTCCAAAGGGGGGCGATGTCTTTTTGCAGATTGTTGCGATGGGTGTCCCACACGTGATGATCCACGTAGCCTCCGGTTGATCGAATCTCTCCTTTGACCGTTCCAGCTTTCTTCGTGGTAAGCGCTGCTTTAGGCCATGGTTCCTGCAACGTCCGAAAAACGGAATTAGCCGTTCAGTCGTTCATCGACAGCTCCGCTGCTGCTGCTGCTGAGTGCGTGTGCGGCAGTCCAAAGGGGGCGATGTCTTTTTGCAGATTGTCGCGATGAGTGTCCCACACGTGATGATCCACGTAGCCTCCGGTTGATCTAATCGCTCCTTTGACCGTTACAGCTTTCTTCGTGGTAAGCGCTGCTTTAGGGCACGGTTCCTGCAACGTCCGAAAAACGGAATTAGCCGTTCAGTCGTTCATCGACAGCTCCGCTGCTGCTGCTGAGTGCGTGTCGACGCCGCTTTCGGGACTGTCGCTCCACACCACAAGCGCGCAGCAAGTGACGCCTCTCGCAGCCTGCACCGCAAGAGTGTTCATTGGAGGCAATCTGTACATCGTTCAGTTTATTGTCCTTTCTGCCTGTTCGCATGACGTCATCCTCGGGTGGGACTTCCTATGCCGCAATAATGCCGTCATCGACTGCGGACACGCCGAAGTTGAGTTTTCACCATTGTGCAACGCCCGATTACTTGACGCTCCTCATCAGCCGCCTAAGTTGCTCGTTCGGGAAGATACCGACATTCCGCCTGGCGCTTTCGCACTCGTTCCCATTTTCTGTGACGCCCACACCGATGCTACAGTTTTTTCTCTCCGTCCGATGTCTTCTCGAGTCGTACATCTCTGCCGCTACCTTTCCCAACGTTTGACGTCGCCGCCGGCAGCAGCAATATATTCGTCTTCAATCCGCTCTCCGCACCTGTCACATTGCTTGCTGGGGAATGTCTCGGCCGCGTGGAAGATCTCGCCTCTTCGTCTCTGGTTGACATCCCGGATGACGATTGCGACCAACCAATTGCCCTGTCGGCACTCAGGGAGTCGTCCAGGGATATGTTTTCCAGCGCCATCGCCGATACCCTCACCTCTGCCGAACACGCTGACCTACTGGATCTTCTGCACGAGTTCCGAAATTCTTTCTATGTGTCGCAACCTCAACTGGGCCGCACGTCGCAAGTGCAACCTTACGTTGACACCGGTCTACACCAGCCGCTGCGTCAAAGACCATACCGTGTCTCCGCTGAAGAGCGCCGCGTCATTAACGACCAAGTCGAAGGCATGCTTCGTAGAGACGTAATTCGACCATCTCACAGTCCCTGGGCATCTCCTGTCGTCCTCGAGTGTAAGAAAGAGGGATCTAGCCGGTTTTGCGTAGACTACCGTCGTTTGAACAAGATAACGCGCAAGGACGTCTATCGTTTGCCGCGCAATGATGACGCCATTCACACCCTTCACGGAGCAGAATTCTTCTCGTCGCTGGACTTGCGGTCTGGCTACTGGCAAGTCCCAATGGCTGAAGCCGATCGCCAGAAAACTGCATTTATTACACCTGATGGACAATACGAGTTTAACGGCATGCCCTTTGGGCTTTGTAACGCGCCTGCCACGATTGAACGAAAGTGGTCTATGTGCTCTGTTATTTCGACGATGTCGTGGTTTTTTCGCATGATTTCCCTACGCACCTGCTTCGCCTCAGGCACGTTTTGACTTGTCTGAGAAACACTGCCCTTCAGCATAACCTAAAAAAAATGCCGCTTCGCTGCACGGGGGGAGCTCGTCATCTTAGGCCACATCGTGTCCAAACACGGCGTATTACCTGACCCTGCCAAACTTCGTGCAGTCGCGGAATTTCCGAAGCCGACGACCATGAAGGAACTTCGAAGTTTTGTAGGACTGTGTTCGTATTTTTGGCGCTTTGTTCGTAATATCGCAGCCATCATGTCACCGTTAACCCAGCTTCTTCGCGGCGACGCGGACCTCTCCTCCTGGTCCCCTGCATGTGACGTCACCTTGGCCACAATGCGCCGCCTGCTCACCTCCCCACCGATTCTTCTCCACTTCGATCCGACGGCTCCTACCGAAGTACACACAGACGCGAGCGGCGTTGGGCTTGGCGCTGTCCTCGCTCAGCCAAAGCCCGACTACTCAGAATATGTCGTAGCATACGCAAGTCGCACGCTGACGAAAACCGAAACTAATTACAGCGTGACTGAAAAAGAGTGTTTGGCTCTGGTGTGGGCGCTTGGAGAGTTAAGGCCATACTTATACGGCCGCCCGTTCGATCTCGTAACTGATCATCACGCGCTTTGCTGGCTCGCCACGTTGAAAGACCCTTCTGGCCGCCTAGCACGATGGGCACTGCGCATCCAGGAGTACGATATTCGAGTCGTATACCGCTGCGGACGCAAGTCCTCTGATGCCGACGCCCTGTCTTGTTCACCTTTACCTCCAGACCCGCCGTGCGGAACCACTTGCGTCCACCCCTTGTCATCTCTTGATCTCGACTCGATAGCCACCGAACTACGTCGTGACCCGTGGATCACATCTCTTCTTGATCATCTACACTGTAAAAAAAATGCCTGTGAGAAAAACTGAAAATGCATGGAAAATTTAGTGGCATAATAGTTTTGTTCCTGTGTGTTTTATGTATTAGTAGTTTTCTGTAGTTTTGCGTACATTCTCTGTTATTACTTTTCTGCTTTTCTACAGAGTTTTTTCGCTTCTAATTTCTTCCCAGAAAACAGTCATTTTGTATTTGCACACATTTTTCCGTTACTCTATAGAAATTTTCTCTTCCTAGTACCAAGTTGAAATAAAATTGAAGGACACTTTGTACATTCCAAAGTGTGTTCGGCGAAAGCGTGGGGCCATTCCACTGATTATGTCATGTCTTTTTTTCTTGTAGACTATCAGTGGGATAACACACAAACCGAATGGGTGTGTGCTTTCTTCTTTAATTTTTTTACCGCGAATCGCAGCGAGACGCGAGACTCATCTTCCTCAGTTCGCGTGCGTGAGTATTTTCTCGCGCTTTGCGCATCGTTCAAACGCCATCCGCGTTCCAGCTCTTAAATTGACGGACCCTTCGTAAATTGGAAAGTGTATTCTGTGAACGCCTGGATCCATTGAGACGGCGTCGGTCAGAATGATTCCAAACTCTGGGCACAGCGACGCTACGCAAGCAAAGCACGAGCGCTATAGAGTCCGACGCGACCGGCGTCCGTCTGCGCATCCCGGCGGCCACCTGGCTCCTTGCCAGAGCTCGGATGGACGGACGGATGGACGTACGGACATGGACGGACGGACGGACGGACGGACGCCGGACGGACGTCGCACGGACACCGGACGGACAGCGGACGGACGTGAGCAGGAGACATTAAAGGCTTTCGCCTTAAAGATTACACCATCTCCCGCTAAAGGGAACCATGTGTAGATGCGAAACAGCGGGCGCTAACGCTTACACTGGCGGCGGCGTTGACGTTGGCGCTCATCGCAGCGTTGCACAGGAGAGAAACCGGGGGGGGGGGGCGCAAAGCACTCAGTGATGGACCGGTGTTTCCTACTGGAACATCCCAATCGCTGCGAATGGGCAATGAGAGACAGAAGACTCGGACTGGACACAGAGACCCGCAGTCCGTTAACACAGAGACCCGTAGTTTAGTTAACGCGCACGCTGCGAATTTTTTATCGTTCGACAACGCACAGGAGAAATCTCCCACCGACACTACCTTGCAGGTCAAGATCCATTGCCATATTTACGGGGTGGCCAGTGAACGGTTGTGCAGCGCGAGCAGTCGGTTTTTTCAACCAAGAAACTCGCTAGCAGACGCTGCCTGCGTCGGCGTCGCGAGGCGAGAGAGGGGGGAGCGTAGGAGAGGGGAAGGCGCGCATGCGCAGTGGGGGGTGTGGACGCCGCGGAGAGGGATGCCTAGAGGAGAGAGGGGGGAGCGTATGAGGGGAGAGAGGGGGGAGTGTAGGAGGGGAGAGAGGGGGGGGGGGGACGCGCATGCACAGTGAGGGTGTGGCCTACGCGAGGAGGTATGCCTAGAGAAGAGAGAGAGGTGGAGAGGAGGTTTTTATTTTTATTTTTTTAATGGGTTGGCGCATGCGCCGTGGGGGTGTGGACGGACACCGGACTGACGTGAGCATGAGACATTAAAGGCTTTCACCTTAATAAATAGTCCGCGCTTTGTTTTCAATGGCGTCCAGAATCCGCAATGTTTTGCGGCATTCCCTGCAAAGTGAGTGTAGTGCGGCATAGGCGCAACACTTTTCATTTACTCCTCAGCGTTCGTTTAACTTCGTTATCATGTCGAACCTCTCAACAGAAGGCACATGACACGACCGCCGACATGCATCTGGTATTTGTCGAGTTTGGCATTAATTTTTGTCGAAGTCTGAATTTTACTGATTTGCAAGATGGTCAATGTCGGCTTCACGATTTGCTCTAGAGAAGGCTTTTATTTTACCAAGCGGCGAACTTTTGCAGCGGACGAAGCACGATAGCAAACTTTTAGGCGAATTGATGTGACGCCCAAGGTCTTGAGAGCTCTAACACAACTTTTCTGTGAAATAACAGGTAAAATCTAACAACGTATAGTATTTATTCGAAGTGGCTTTGATATTTACAGAAACTATTTGGTTACAGAGTTGAACTGACAAATTACATCATTTCAAAAACAGACTATCCATTTTTGTCGAATCCAAGAAATTTCATGTTGGTAAAACAGATAATACCTGTAAATTTTATTTTATCTACATACACTTTTTACAGTGTATCAGGTACATCCACCCTTCCTGCACCTCGGTCTCTCCAACGTCAAGCTTTTCATTTCACCATCCGCGATCAACTGCTTCATCGCCGCAACTACGCTGCCGATGGCCGCCGGTGGCTGCTGGTCATTCCGCGCAGCCTGCGATCGCAAGTATGCGCCTATTTTGACCACGATCCGCAATGTGGCCACGCCGGGGTGTTTAAGACATTCGAACGCCATCGCCATCGCTATTACTGGCGTGGCATGTACAATTTCTTGCGGAAATTCATGCAGTGCTGTCCTGACTGCCATCGACGCAAATCAACACCTTTACGTGCCACTGGCGCACTGCAGCCGCTTACGGTCCCCGTCCAATGACACCAGATGGCAATCGGTGGATTATAGTTGCTGTCGACCACCTGGCACGCTACGCCGAAACGGCCGCTTTGCCGAGTGTGACCGCTCGGGATGTCGCCTCTTTCATTTTACATCGCTTTATCCTTCGACATGGCGCACCTCGAGAGCTCCTAAGTGAGAGGCCACGCTTTTCTCTCCGACGTCGTCGAAGCTCTGCTTTCCGAGTGCCACGTCATTCATCGGACAACCACAGCATACCACCTGCAGACTAACGGGCTCACGGAACGGTTTCTCTGCTCGACAAGCCGAGGAGTGTCACCAGCTCGCCCGCACGTTTACATCGCAAGAGCAGCAACGCCAGAAAGAAAACCGCAGCACCTCGATTCCAGATCCTAGTTATGCCCCAGGGTCTCTTGCATGGCTATCTGTCCCATGCCAAACTCCGGGACTCTCCTCGAAGCTTGTTCCAAGGTATGAGGGGCCTTACACCGTCTTGGAGAAAACCTTTCCGGTTAATTTTCTCATCGAGCCAGTTTGTCCATCGGATGACATGCACCGGCGTGGACGTGACATCGTCCATGTTTCCCGCCTCAAGCCATACCGTGAGCCTCTGCCTGAAACTTCTTAGGTCGCGAGGAGGGCTCCTTTTTCAGCGGGGGCGATTGTGAAGAAGAAGATGCGCCTCCATCCATCAGAATGGCCAACGCTCGGCTTGTTCGGCTTGTGTTTCAGATCGCTGCTGTGTCTCTGGACGGTTCTTCACGCTGCCTCGTCGCTAACAACCATAACGTCCTGGATCAACCAATAAACCTCTTCACACGGGCAATTATAAAGCTAGCAGATATGTTGGCAATGGCACAAAATATATTAAATGTGAAATATGACTCCAAGATAAATAACATGTTGTGTAGGTGTGATCGGGAGCAGGCCAACCAGTTCAAGCACCAAATGTTGAAATCAAAAGTAAGAAACTTTACGGGCATTCACAGCTGCGAGTTGTGCTTTAGACGATCGCACCAATACAAGAGTGTGCCATTATGCAGATGAGATGTCAAAGTCAAAATCGGCCGATTATAACTATTCGTCAGTAGCGTTTGTAAATGGCGTGGTAAATGTTCACTTTCGTTTTTTTACGACGCGGAATAATGCATGTAGGATAAATAATGAGGTAAAGTCACGCAATTACAAGGTCTAAGACCACGAAGGTTTAAGAACTGTCGATCAACAGGAAAGTGCCTGCCGAAAGAAAATATACATAGCAGAAGACGACTGGATTCGCAAACCTAAGGGAGAAACACTTCGGCGAAAGCTGTGAAGATACTGTTGAGCGAATATATATATTTTTTAAATCTCGTCACTTGAAACAGCATGTTGGCGCTCAGAGAGGCATGGGCTCCGGCGAATGAGGTGCTGCTCCCAACACTATTATATTTGTTTGGCCGCTGCCAGCCGAACAAACTTAATAATACCATTTTCTTTTTTGTTTACCACCTACTTATGAGTTTGGAGTAGTGGTACGTAGAATGGGAGCGGGTGTTTAGCAGTCACTTGAAGAACTATAGCAAAGTTCACTGTAGGTGAAGTGAAGTGAAATGCTTTATTTTTTTCGTCCACACAAAAACACATATAGAATTATAGAGATCAATAGCCAGGGAAGGCTTGTTTCCGGTCCAGTGTGAAAAATGAAACAGACAGGTGAGTTACAGCGTTTGAAGAACGGCATTCAATAACATATCACAATTAAAAACAAACATTCTTATCCTCGTAAACTAAGTTTTCATAAAGTATACCTAGTTAGTCAATGTGGGTTCATTATATATTCTTGTTTTCAATAAAAAAAGTATTTACTACACTGCTTCAAGTTGCAAATATTCCATATTTTCGTTCCCTTGAATTCAATTACTCTTTCGCCGTATACATTATATAAATTCAGGTTACCTTTTAGAGCGTGTCTCGTACTGCGTGTTGGAAAAGAAAAGACATCACGAGGATTAGGAAAGTTGGTACACAAAATGTTATTAACTGAAATTCATATTTTGTGATTGCATATAGCATATACCGATAACACATGATAAGTTTGGAAAATGTCAAGAGTTATATTATTGCTGGTGTTTGGAATACTAATTCTTTTCAGTGCCCTATTCTGTAATGCTTGTAAAGGTTTTATGTATGTCTTGTAGGTCACGCCACATGAATCTAAACTATAGCCAATATGGCTATGACAAAGCGCGTAGTGAAGGGATTTCGGTACTTCTGGAGGAAATTATAGCGTTGCTTTTATGAGGTAAAAAATTTGCAGCGAATGCATTACTTTGAGAGCTAATACATTTTTCCGTTGAGAAATGTGTTTTAGGTTAGCCTGTTAACTAGAACAGCAACATATTTGATGACACGTGTTAAGGAGGTATATTGTGAAGCATAAGGGGAGCAAAAAGTGTATGCAATGGCTTGTTTGATTTATGTAAGGCTCGAAAATTCAATAAAATAATATAATTAGGAAACCAGTCATCAAAAATATATATTACTGTTACTTTTGCCCTACAGCGTAATTTAATCATTCGTGTTTGTTCATTGAAAATAAATAGGAGCCCTTCTCCTATCGGCAAAATAAAGGAAAGTGGAGCTTAAAATTTTGTGATTTGTTTTGGTTGGTTGTGTCTCACAAAGATACCAGCCCTTCAAAGAATTTAGCTACTTCCCCAAATTCACAGCGGCGCTTTGTCCTGGCAGAGTAGATGCCCTAGACAGCATTCGTGGGTCTATTATTCAGCTGCCATTTTGTGAAAAATGCGACGTGTCAAATGACACCCTCTGGTAAAAAGGGTGTTCAGCACTTGCCGCCTTAGCTACACTGTTAAAAATCTGGACCCTTGTTTACGTAAAAAGGTGAAGGTAAAAAGGTGGCGATCACTTTTCCTTTTCCAAATTATAACAATTTTTTTAAAGGGTGTCTTTTTAGGGATGTTGTGTGTAATGTCTTTTAGAAACGTACGTAATGCCTTCGTAGGAATGTCATACGTATTGTCTCCTAGAAATGTTGTACGTAACGTCTTCTTAGGAATGGCGTACGTAATGTCTCCTAGAAACCTTATACGTAATGATACCTTAGGAATGTGTTACGTATTACGGAAAGCCGAGCTAGTCGGCAATGCATTGTAAAAGAGCGCAAGAACACGGACACAAGCGCGATGACGACACAGGCACTACTGTAGCGCCTGTGTTGTCGTCTTGCTTCTGTCCGTGTGTTTAACTGTGTTAGATAAGGTCTCTGACAATGTTGTATGTAACGTCTCCTTCGAATTTTTAATGTAATGAGGAATATGGTATGTGCCAAATAGTGGATTTTGTTGCTTTACAGTGACAAATGTGCACCCCTTGACACTACACTGTACCTAAAAAGTTTTAATGATGGGTGCTGCATGGGCAAGGAAGTTACGGTGCTTTACATGGAGCTACCGCTTGGTTATGTACTGATGCCAGCGGCAGCTGCTACTTGCGGTGAAGAAGTTGTTAGAAAGACGACAAACACGTTATGCAGTGATGCTGACTAAAATTTCCACTGGATGTTTAACACAACAGTCATGAGAAAGGATACCCGTGTACACATTGCCCCAGTTAAAATGTATGTGAGGCTAGAAGTGCCATTATATTAGGTCTGCTATTTTCACAGAAGCTTTCTGGCACTGAATACAAAAATTGTATGTGGTTTCGCTTCATGAAGTCATGGGTCTGACAAAATGTCAGGATGAAACTTCGGCGAAGACATTGCTGGATGCCAATTATAAACAGTCTCGCAATTCGAAGAAAATATATTGCTGTTCAGCTAAATAAATGAATTAGCAGACGAAATATAAAAGCGTTTCAACAGGGGCAATGTGCGAAATTGAGAATTTGAAGAAATCTCGTCTTTTCGGGATGTAATGGCAATGTAGAAAGATGAATATTGGGCACCAACCAAAAAGTTGTCGAAAATAAAATGACATTTTTTGGTTAACGAGGCTTCCGTGTGGAAGCCGAAACGTCAATTTTTGAGAACACCTTTTTGGTTGGCACGCATTATTTTTCTTTCTAGTCTACCAAGGACAATGTGTGCATGCATGTCTTTTCACAACTGTTGTGTTAAACGTCCAGTGCAAACTTTCATTGCCATCACTGCGTGATGTCTCACAACTTTTTCGCAGCAAGGTAGAATCTTCTGCTGGCATCAGTCAATAACCATTGTGGTAGCTGCATGTAAAGCACCATAACCTTCTTCACCACAAACCTATTATTACAGCTCTTTGTGTAGTGTGGTGTCAAGTTGAGCACAATGGCGACTGTAAAGCAACAAATTGAACTATTTGGCACACATATTTTTCAGCAAAGGTTGTAGCATTCACTGTGCTTCCTACAAAGTGTGAAACAGTATATAGGTGTGATGGGAAGCAATTATACATACTACTTCTTGCCAAGTAAACAGTGAATATCCAGCAGCTCTGAACGCACAAAGATGAGGTTTATTCTGCCAAACTGCAAAAATAAACTGTTCCCACCATGGCTCATCTGAAAAGAGAAGAAACAAAAAAGATCAGAACACTTGAACCAAAAGAAAGAAGGCAATCTGTGCCAAAATTGAATTTTGTATCTACCTTACAAAAACAAATGAGCCACACAGCAGCAGGTTTTAAATTTTGATTCATCCGCAGCATGCCCATACTTATAAAAGGAAAGGGCCCCAAAACCCCTGAAAAGTGAAATATAATGTTCACATAAATAAAATCCAAATGACTTATGTGCAGGTGACATTAAAGAGACACTAAAGGGAGACATTGAGTTCAGCTGAAATGCTAGATTATCATATTGAGATCAGACATACATAACTGTTCAGACAAAGGGTGATCTTGAAAGCGAGAAAGCAACGTAAAAGTCAAAATTAGAGTTTGCACACTAGCTGTTGGCCACATGCAATGGCCATGGACAGATTTGAACAGAGACTGGCTGAGAATGGGTGCTAGTTATTATCAAAAGGCCCAAATTAAAAAGGCCAAAGAGGAGATAATAACGCATTCTGTGACATTTGGCCTTTCTGCACAAGACAAGGCACATGCAACATGAAATAAGCAAATCAAAACCTAAGCAATGAGCCATTGCTAAGGTGCGCATGTGAAACAAAGTTTGTTTCCGCTCCCACATCACGCCAAGGAGTTGCGGGAAGACAGTGTTGGGAATCGTCCTTCACTGATGTTTTCACAAGTTAACTCAAAATGCACAATGAGAGAGTGTCATAGACGGCATCAACAGCTCAAGACATTCGCTCAAAGTCAGGCACGTCGATGCTACCCAACTTTTTCTTGCAGCATACTGTGTCGCACATTATTAAACATAACACATTCCATTTGGAGTTCATAGGCCATGAACGCCCCTGCTCGTCAGGCTTTAGAAACTCAATGCCTGACAATGGAATCAATGTGTCAGAGGCTTCTGTTTTCATTAATGGGGACTTGGCTTTTCTCTCCACGGACTAATTCCATGTATTGTTGCAATATCCAGCAAAGCTAGCTACACAACCTCCCAGGAGCATTTTGCATTCCGTGACACTGACGTTGACATGCTGTCTAGATTCCGAAGCAACAGTTTCATTGTCGTGTTCAGAGTCAGGTATAACTTGTATAGAACCAAGCACTAAATCAAAACGACCACTTACAAAATAAACTACATGTCCTACTTGTTCTCGCTCATGGCTTCTTTTCTGTTCATGGCAACCTTGAGTTCGGTTGCTTAGTAATGCAGCCGACGTGAAAAAACACCCTGCAACTAAACTAAACTGAGGCAGCCTCTTTCATCATGTAAAGCATGCTGTTGCGTTAATGAGAAAAATTGAAGAGTGATTTCGTCAATTTTAAGCATTTTTCTCAGCTTATACTGTCTACACTCTTGTATACTGTGTGATTATATAGCGACAGCAAATAGCACCATGTATGTCCTTTCCTGTTCATGTCAATAGATAACCTGCAGCCAGCTGACATACACAGTCTTACACAGAGGTGTGCGAGTGTGTGGCTGACGCTCATTGACAGCTGACTGGAATGCACAGTTCACTTTATGAGAAAGCACATTGGCTCAATGTGTTGGCTACTGGTGACCAAAATAACCAGGCATGGTCAGGAGGCCAACGCATGCCAGACCACCACCTACAGCCGGTACAACCGTCTCTAGCTTCTATTCATAGGGATCTTATGTTCCCTTTGACAAAGCACCCACTCCTATGTATGAGCAATAGATGGGGTGGCACTGGGGCCTCTTGTTTAGAGAAAGATATATGATGACGGATCCAAGTTTCAAAGAATTAATAGGGAATGTGAATTCGGTAACACAATTCTGCAAATATCATTGGTATATCGGAAAATTGCTTTGAGTTATTATTAAGGTTGTCTTGCTCTGTGTAAAAACAGGTGCTTCAACATTCTTTCCATAAATTTTTTATGGTGGATCTCCTCAGACTGAACTTTTAAGACGTCTTTAACTTATATATTCTGCACACCCAGATTGAACATCAGGTCCTACACAAGCAAAAAAAAAATATAGGAGGAATTACAAGCTCATGACAAGTAAAACTAGCAAAAGAAGTTGACTTACATCTTCGGTGATTCAGCGCAATTGTCGTGTCAGTTTCATTATTTTGCTGTTTGCACCTGTCCTTGACTTGCGTCCATTTCCACATTTGGCGCCTCTCATCGGGTTGACAACGAATATCTCCCTAGGAGGTACAAATATGAGAGCTTGATATTCTGTTTGTGTTCTTGTGGGTCCATAATACAATTATAGGTCATTATTACATTTGTTTCTGCTTTCAAGACACCACAAGGATTTTTATTTATAAGCAACTTGTAGGTCCTCCTCATCTGTGATTCATACAGAGCCAATTACCATGTAGCTTCAATGTTTTCGGCTTGACCCACTAGAACGGTTGAATAAAGTTAAAATAAACAAAAGAAATACCACATCAAGGAATTCATATACAGTTTCAAAATCCAAGAGGTCATGTGGGTGCCATTAACCTAGCTTCGCACGCCTGCAGATTTTCCAATATTTACCCTTTGAAATTCCAACAGCCATCAGCATGCACAGTGGGGTAACATATGAAGAGGAAATTTAATGTTAGCACAAAAGTTTATTTTAGGTCAAGATCAGTAGAAGCAGTCACAAAAGATATTCTCCTCCTCTGTAATTTCACACTTTTAGTACTATTCACTGAATAGATGTCACAGTACTGAACGCTTTTCATTTCTATGCATTAAATCTATTTATCGCATTACTTTGTCTACATGAACACAATATTTCTATGTCCCTTTTCTTGCTCTGAACAATTACATGCTCCATCACTGTGCAACATAATCTCTGCATTCGTGCCTCTAGACACAGATATATACAACATTCACATATGTCAACCATCTAACCGCCGCGCGGGCGTACGTCAGAATGCAGTTTACATCCTTTAGTACCTTGGAAGTACTTCTGAGACCAAATGACTCATTAGAATGTGACCAAAATACAAAAAGGAAAGCACAGAACGAATGAATGTCAAACTAAAACCAAAAAATGTAATGCCATGCTAGCCCTAGTTGAGACCTTCATATAAAATGAAGGCCTCAACGCTACCGTTACACAGTAGCAGTCAGGCTCCTAGGAATGTTTCGCAGTGTGCTAATGAAGACAATGCTGCTTCATGCATGCAAGCCCTCGTTTCCCTCATATCTTAAGAAAGTATACAAAATCGTTTTTCAAATCTGAAGCACTAATGCGTAACCTTTCAAAATGAAACTGACACCTCAGAATAGGAGAAAACTGAAGCTGATCTCTTTTGCATTCATCCTTGGTACTCCGTTGTCTCGCATTTGCACAAAAGATGATACAGTACATAGACGTCCTTGGCTGTAAGATCTTATGAAACTGAGTATTTTTGTTTCAATAAATTTTATCACTAATGTTAGCTCTTTTAATTTATGTAGTTCACAATTACAACAAAAATGAGGCTTCATTGACTAACAATAAAGCAAAGGACTCTCCAGAAATTAACCTTCAGAGAAAAAAGCAAACATCGCACCCCTTTCCTGTACAACACAAGAATACGACTGGAACCAATGCAGCGATAAAAGTTGGGTAATGAACAAAAATTACTTAAACAGTAAAAATGTGATCAAGAGCACATATTTAAGACTTCAAAACTACTGCAGCTTGCAAACACGCACTACAAAGATTAAAAACCCGGAGAAGCTCAGATGCCCTTTTGCTTCACATTGCTTCACATAATGAGAACGTGCATTATGTATATTTCCGTGGAAAAGTTTTTAAGTGCTTTATAGAAAATGGAACTGCACAGTGAAAAGTAGTTAGCTGGACGGCTTGATAGAAAAAAAAACGTTTTCACTCGTTTCATTACATCTGAGCATCTTACTTTCATCGAGGAAGTGTGAAAAATATATGATAAAAAGCAGGTGAAGAAGGCATTTTAATAAGAGACAGGAACAAGAGAAATCAGATCACATCGAGTTATTTTGGCTGACCTTTGAGTGGCTGTCCCAAATGAAAGTGCAGTCAGCTGCAGCCATTAGCAAGGCATATCTCAGGCATGCTTTCACCCACTTCTCTTTACTCGAGCACGTATTGGTATCATATAGCATCAGCAAAATTTAGAATGTACTTTTTTCCACCATTTCAGGAACAAAACTTTCGCTCTGTGTTTTAAGTTTCATTCCAAAAGCAACGCGCATCACCTATAAGTGAGCTATGTTTCAAATTTGTTGTCTAGAGGTTTCTGTAAAAAAATCTAGGAAAAAATGACTAATCTCTAAACGAAACAGAGCCACATACTATCAAAGAGGAAATGCAAACAGAACCGAAGAGCACAACAAATTTGACTGCAGCAACAACTACACCACAGATGCCTGAGAGGCTGTAAACATGCTTACAAAATCACTGCCATGGGCGCAACTTTATTAGCAACGTTACTGAGTTCCCGAGCCCATCAGAAAACAAGCTCGTGTCATTCAAAGATGTCAAGCGAGTGACAGGATCGGTTGAAGTGACCAGTGGGGCAACTTGTAAGCAACACAAAACATGCGACATATAAAAAGTGCGAGATTTCTATTGTAGAGGCTGTAATAAAGCGTAAAAGCCTTGGTTCTTTATTTGAGTTCAAGTGTATAAATGGTGAGCACGATTCAGAAGACATTTCTTTTGGGTACACATCACATCGCACTGGTCCAACTGGCCACATTCTCCGTGACCCGGAACAACAAGGTGAAGTGTGTTCAACTTCGCAACTATTTGCAAGAGCTGTCAAGGTGCAACTTGCCTGCAGCGTACTGCAGGCAAGTTGCAACACTGTAGGTTTGAACAATATAACAAGCACTTGCTATTACATACTGTTTCCTGTTTTAGAGTCCCTCAGTAAAATAGGTGCAATAACTTTGTCAGCTGGGTGACCAAAATAGCGCATATTGCCACGCGCGTTTCTAATTTTCACAGTTGCTGTATTCGGATTTCGCCCACAAAGACTGTGAGCAACGCTCATCGCAAACCGCGCTTCTTTGTTCGAGAAGCTTCGCGATTGTTGTAGATCATTTTTGCTAAGATTGCGCTCAAAACGCGAACACTCGAGCTTATTCCAGAGCTTGCGCGACAACCAGAGATAAGGCTGGAATATTCGATGCCACACTTATAAATGCCGACGCGCTTCACCGCTCGTCAATTGATCGACGGCCGACGCTCTGTTTGCTGCTATCAGTGCCAGCGCGTATTGCTGTAATCTTACTTTCCGTTTACCGGCCACAAGTTTGGCCTAATAAACAGTTTCATCTTGGACACGTCGCCTGCTGCCTTCGTCGACGTCACAACCACGTGACATCTGGTGGAGGTGCTTCTCGTTCATGTACTGAACACCCCCGTCAAGCCGTGAACCCAGCGCAAGTCGCCAAGAAGAAACCGACACCATCCAGGAGAGTCGAGCTAGCCGGAGACTACAAGGACTGGCACCACAATACAGACTCCTACCGGACAACCCAAAAGGCACGGCGACGAAGACGACAGGCACGATGGCGTCCGCTGCGTCCCCTGCAACGATCGGGATCCAGCCACCGAGAGAGCCACCGACTTTCCATGGATCGCCAAGCGAGGACCCCGAGACCTGGCTGGAGACGTATGAACGAGTCGCGGCTTTCAACAACTGGGACTCCGACGAAAAACTGCGCCTCGCCTACTTCTACGTAGAATACGCCGCGAGGACGTGGTTCGAGAACCGTGAATCCACGTTACAAACCTGGGATCTCTTTCGGACGACGTTCCTAAGCACGTTCACCAGCGTGGTCCGCAAGGAATGAACCGTTACATTCAATGAACATAAACCTTAGATAAAAGCCTAGTACAGAGGTTCTCAGCCATGAATTTTGGTGACTTTGTGGGCTAGTAAAAGATAAGGGAGCCCTTGCAGTGAGAGTAAAGAGGGGTCCTAAATAATCACAGCATGCAGTGTGGAACAGGTGCCTTTTTTCTCTCTGGCGAAGAATGGTCAAACTACAGCGCCGCACCTATTTGATCTCAACTGCTTGTCAATAATTTGTGTGGTCTGCAGCCACATTCAAGCATGTTTGCTCTTCCATTATGCAAGCCTGGAAAACGCATGCTTGCATGCATATGCCGTATAAAACTGCAACCAATGCTTTAAAACCATCTCACGAACAAGAGGAGAGGTAAATCGACTCTGCCACAATTAAATAATGCTATGGAGTAAAACATACCAAAAGTCAAAAGGAGCCGCTGTCATGGTGCATCATGTGCCTGCAAAAAGCGCGTTCGCTTTTGTGTTCAAGGGTGGGTTTTGCGGATTCCCATTTGAGAACCACTGACCTAGTAGTTGAAAACTGCCAACTGGAATGCCAGTGGCATTCTGGAAGGGTGTCGAACTGCACCTGTCAATAGATTCTTCAATGCATTTTATGCGACACTTGTGGAGTAAAGAGTAATGCCGATTCTCACCATCAACGGAAAATGCAATTAAATTTAAGATAAATTCAGTGCAGACGGAATCAAAACCTGGGTAGAATCTTTCACTTGAACAGGATTATTATCCTCCGGCAGATTTAGTTTTTCTTGCAAGAAGCTAGAAACTGATTTTTGCCATGCTGCTTTCTCAGAAATGACAGTGTATAGAGGACATTCAGATTTGTGTGTTTAAGAACATGTTACTTGATGCTTAAGAACATGTTACTTGCTGGAAGCCGGTTATCTGAGTAACCCACAGGTAGAAGGGGTCGAAAGTTTATTTCCCAAATTATCTGCCCGCACTACCGAGCGCACTGTTGTAGCGCCTTATGTGCAGGATGTTGTGCATAATCTGAAAGAGATTGCAGGTGACGTTGACGTACCTGTTTTGTATAGTGCCCCCTCAAAAAATGTTTCAGCCTTTGCAATAGTAGTGTGCCTGGGACGGAGTGGCTGGTCACATGCTCAAATAAGCATAGATCTACGTTTGTTAGATGTATTGACCATGCTGTGTATTGGATCTCACTACGTTGTGAAATGTTCTACATTAGCCATTCCACAAGATGAGAGAAGACCGTTGCAAACTAGGGTCTTCTAGCTATGCACTATAGCACGTGAGGATGTCAGCCTGAACTTGGTGAAGTTGATGTGATTCTGAAGAGGAAAGACAGCGCAGACCTTGAGTTAATAGGAGCCGAAATGACTGAGAGGTTAGGCACGGGGTGTGTTAGCATGCCTTCTGTTAGTTTGTCTGAAAAGCAACTTACATTCCTTAGTGCCAATTTCAGATTGTTTGCAGCGATGCTTGTGTGACACGTGCACTCGCCTCACATATTACTCTACTATTTCGAATAAACATTAGTTGATAGTGCTTGTGTCATGATGCTTACTCTCTCATTGTCTAAGTGTTCACTATTTTACTCACATTATGTACCAACAAGCCCAAGCTACTTGTAAGGTTGCGCTCTGCGGAACCCCCCCCCTCCTGCCAGCACCCAAATTCCTGAGCTTGAGCGAGCTACACGACAGGAGATAGGGGGTGCGTCCCCAAGCTATGCGGGTGCGTCGGACGTGACTCACCCCTCTGCGCCTTGCTTGGGATTACCTGCGCAACCCTTTTGTTCCTTCTGCTACCTGCCCGATCCTGGCCGGTGCCGATGACCGCAGGCAACGCGGACTGATGGAGGAGGGGGATACAGGGGATAAAAGGAGCGGCCCAAGAGACCGCGACGTCTTTTGCTACTGGAAAGCTTGCCGGCTAGACACCGGCACTGCAGCTTACGGCCCCACTGAGGGTCATTTTCTTTTTTTACCTTCTGTCGTATTCCTGTACATAGTTTTGTATATAAAGCTTGTTTTAAAACGTGCAGCGGCGAAGGCGTCTTCTTTCGAGGCAACGTCACGAAGACGGCGGCGATCTCCATCGCGAAGCGCGGGCCCGGCCTTGCTTCGCTCCCAAAGAACCTGGCCGAACAATCACAAGTTCGGACGAAAATTTACTGGCGCAGTCGACAGGATCGCCGCATCCTGAACGACCACTGGACGAGGCCTTGGAGCAAGGTGACCCAAGGACGACAACAAAGCAGCTACGAGCCCTGGAGTAGCAGCAGCCGAATCCCAACTTCACCTGCAGCGCATCGTGAGCTCCGGGAGGACCCGGCAGACATCGAGCGATCGACCAGCAGCCGTCCCCGCCACGACCGCCGCGAGAGGCTTTCCGGGGGACAACCGAGCATCAAGCTACGACGCGACGCCGACTAGCTTCCAGCCAGGACGAGAGACGCCAGCGTCCAGAGCACCGGCGGAGGAGTCCGGCACAGCCACGAGAGCACCCCCCACCAAAGTGCACAGGTGAGCCCTTCCTGTCACATTTCCGATGAGGTCTGTGTTGTTAGGGCTGGCCCGCTCCCATGCACACTAGATTCGGGTACTTAAACCCCGACAAGAGCCGCGCTAGCATGATGGGGAATGAGAGCGGGGATGGTGGAGATGGCCAGAGCCGCGGCACGCCCGCTCCCTCCATTTCTGAAAAGGAAATGGAGTACAGGCTCAAGCTCGCCGAAGAAGAGCGGCGCTCTTTAGAAATTAAATTGCAGATCGCGCAACTTCAAAGGGACAGCCCACAGCGAACGCAAGATGTCGGGAGCGATATGACGTCTCAGAGCGGCCAAATGAAACTCCTGAGGCACTATGCACAAATGTTGTCAGGTGCGTTTCCTAAATTTCCTGCTGACGGGGAAGTGCCCGTGTGGTTCGAGTCGGTAGAGAGCTCGTTAGAGGCGTACAGCATGCCAAGGGAATTCTGGGGCCGCATTATTTTCCCTCTAATCGCTGAGCGCGTGCCATACCTGTCTACGCGGCTTACACCCGGGCAACATCAGGATTTCGACACTCTGAAAGGTGTCGTGCTAGATGAGCTAAAACTGTCAGCGGCCGAGTACCACAGGCGGTTTAGCACGGTGACTAAACGCCGCGGGGAAACATGGAAAACTTTCGTGACCAGACTAGAAAGTTATTTAAACTACTATGTAGACGCCCGCGGCGCCTCCACTTTCGGACGACTTGTCGAACTTTTGGTCGCAGACCAGATAAAGGCAGGACTGACCGACGAAGCGCTCAAATACGTGAAACTGCACGAAGGCGAGGACTGGCTGAAGGCCGGGGATCTAGCGCGTTTACTCCAGACGTTCTAGGAGGCTACCGGGGAAGGTAGTGCATGCAGAAAAGCTGGAGCCGCGAACATAGGAGAGCCGAGTGGCGAAAGGGTTGAGGGACTGAGCAAACAAAAGTCCCCCCAAAGCACTGAGACACAGGCGCGAAGCTACACGAAGGGTAAGCCTTCCATAGGAGGGAAGAACCAGTCGCGCTCGCAAGGGTGCCCCCAGCTGCGGTAGCTGGCGGCATCATGGAGACATCTGTCCGTACAACAGCGAGGGCGCAGATAACTCCAAGGACGATAAGCGTACCGAGAAAGTTACGGCGCGCGTCTCAATCAGTGGCCGCTAACCGGAGCTTTCAACACTCCAGGCGGTTCAGCTTAACTGCGAGGAGAGACGGCTAAACGCGATTGTCGACACAGGCGCAGAGATCACAGTCTTGCGAGAGGGCAGTATACCAGAGCACCTCGTTAAACCACGCGGTACCATCGATTTGATATCTGCCTTCGGTGAGAAGGTTGAAGCAAAACTCGCCGTCGTCCCTCTCGCAATACAGGGGTCGCGTTCCCCAATCCAAGACATCGGCACCGTGATGCCGGTAATGTGCGCGCTCACGAACAGGTTGGCCCACATGGACTGCTTAATATCCGCCGCCACTTGGAAACAGCTGCGCGCCTCACTCGCGAACAGGGAGGTACACCTGGCCGCGGTAGACACGACCACGTCCAAACGCCGACGAAAACGCGAACTTTGGCCGCCCCGCTGGGGTTAGTGCGGAGCTTTCGACAGACGACGAGTCGGTGCGGGAAATGGTAGCCGCAGCTGATACTGAGAACACCCACGGGGTAGAGAACTCGGAGCTAGGTGGCGACGCCCGAAAATTGCGCGACGAGCAACACGGCGATGAGGCGCTAAGTAAGGCCGGTCGAAATGCGGGAATCTGTAAGGAGGCCATGCATCGTGCAGATGGAGTAATGTGTGACGCCACATCCCTTGCCACGCCAAACCTCCTAACACCGTACGGGCTCTCTGCTGACGCATCCACTGTAGCAGGCGCGTTCTCAGGGCAAATTCAAGATGATTGCTCCGACATGCCTGTCGCTTTCGGTAGTCATCGGTTTACACCGACGCAGACGCGGTGGGCTGCCATTGAAGGCGAGACATTTGTAGTGAAATTCGAGGTATGGGTTTTTGGAGCTCAGGTAAGCGTCATCACCGACCACAACCCGCTCTCGTACCTCACGTGCAGCAAGCCCCAAGGCGTAAAGCTGACACGTTGGTGGGGTGAGGGACCAGCCCGGGCACCATTGGGGTCCTTCGGCCTTGAGAGAGGGAGGGTTCCCTGCCATTTTCGTGCAAATGGTGTGGAGAAAAGTGAACTTTTGCGCACCGGACTGACTGCCATCACATGATTTCAAAGTGAACTGTGAGACATGTGCGGGTGACATCTTTTTTTTCACCTTCACCATGTTAGGTTGCCTGTCGCGCGAACCTTTTTTTTATTTGATTTGTTGCATCTGTTTCATGATGAACTAATCTTGGAAGGGAGGTGTAAGGTTGCGCTCTG